>JABCPV010000279.1:0-51018 GCA_016584345.1 Suillus ampliporus
GAGCAGTGAACACAACGAGACTAACTAGACATTGAAATCTGACCTTCTCCCTGTGCCCGCAGAAGCACGGTATCACAATTTCCATGAGGATAATTGGTAGAAGGTGGATATGCTTGTACTTGTTGACTCGGCATCACAAGACGTGGGTGCAGCTCTGAATGTAGCTGGAGATGAAATTTGTTCCAGGTCTTCAGTAGACGGGTCTGGAAGTGGGACCCAGGTCCACTGATATTGTCGATACATGAATGAAGTTCATGAGAAAAGTCTGCAAGTTGATATAAATGTGCCAAAAAATCAGACATCTTGTCGGCCAGATCACTAGACACAGTAACATGGAATGTGGCCCTACTATCTTCTGAAAGGAGGCCCTTGAGGAAGTGATTGTGAATGGGACGAGGGCCTTGAAAATGAGAGACGTCATCAGGGGCAACACACATGACCCAACTGAATGCTGGGTCCATATCAACAACTTCATCTAGTTCAGTATCAATCAAATTGTTGAGGGACAATTTATTCGAGTGGAGGAGAGTGTAGAGGTCGAATTGGCATGCTGTGTCCTTGTGATCCAAAAGACGGATAATCTGCTGTGTGAAAGTGGCACGCTGGTGGCTGGTGCACATGAATGGACTTTTGCAGTGTGTGATTAGCATGCACTCACTGGTTTCAGATGTGAATTGTATTGGAGCACCGATATTGGGGATAGCTCGACCAAATGATATGAGGAGTTCAAGTTTGGGTATGTCAAAGTCCTTGAGAGGACCTGAGGTTCCCCTGCGAGCCTCCGCGGCGAGAATTGAGTGCTTGAAGTGATGAAACTCTTGAAGTGATGCGGTCATAGTGTTAATCGTTGACATCGTAAAGGTTGGAGATTGTGCATGGTAGATGAAATCGACAAGTGCATGCACTGCATGGACAAAATTTGCATCAACAATGCCCATGATTGTGGCGACAATTGTGCGCTGGATATCCCAGTGTTCTCAGCCAGTCATCTGCTGAATGTGTGAGACACCTCAACTGAAATGGTGAGTCCCAACACGTTTGTGCTGGCTATGAAAACGGGAGTCAAGTTCATCAGCTCCGACAACCTCCTTGCACCATTTGAGGATGTGATTGAAGAAAAATTTGTGGCAGGTATGAAGGGTGTCAGGGGCAAGGAAAATTGCTGGATAAGCAAACCGCCAATCACACCAGAAGGGAAGTTGGACTCCACTGAGATTGAGCGCTTTAGTGGCATCTTGGAACTCTGAGACCTTCCAGGGATCTACATGTTGGCAGAGCAGGTGAAGCGGATTAATTGTGGTATTGCCAAGACAGGGGGGTACAATGTACCATCCCCAAACTGTGACTGAGTGGCCAAAGTAACAAAGGATGCATTCCTACTAACGCACACGATCATCTGCTGTTCAGGGAGGTCGGCAGTGTATGCAACAAGGGGGGTAAATGTGTAGTGTAGGTTGCCAACTGGGTCCACCATTTGTGTGCCTGCACTGGCTGCGATTTTTAAATTTTCACAGACAATATCCACACACCAATGCCAAACACGAGCCTGCAAGAGCAAATTGAAAATTGGGTTGCAAAAAAAATGGGGAATAGGCATGTAGGCGATGCATGACCATGTGTGCGTGGTAGCCTTCATACGAATGTCGGATCAGATATTCGCCATGGTAAGGAACATAGGATGCATCTTGAGTCTACCTGTTTGGTGTTACACCGAGTGTAACGAGAGGAACAAAGCCAAATAAATCTATGACAAGGGAACAGCCCTTGAAGTCAAGTCAAAAAAGAAGTAAGGATCTGAAGAGGAATCCTTAGTCGAGTCAGAAGAGTTCAAGAGGAAATCTGCATAGGTCAAGCTGAAGAATCAGCAGTGACCTAGAGGCAGTATTTATACAAAGTAAAAGCTATGCAAGGGTACAGGGTATTCGTAATAATAGTACTACATGTGTATGGAATGAGGACAAGGCAGTACGAACCTAAATAAGATGAAACAGGGGTTGCATGTGTATCAAGCATGTATCAAGGGAAAAAGAAGTGCACAGCATGGCGACCGTAACATCACCCTCTCACTAAGCAGAATGACCCAGTCATTCTAATCATCAGCATACTCCTGGGGGTTACCTAGGTCTCCTACCGCATCCCAAAATCCTTCCGTCTCCATCCACTGCATGGCATACGTCTGGATGCGTGACACAATGTCTTCTAGGCAGATATCAAATGCCATAGAAGTGTTGTTGTCGGCGGGGGGGGGTTCTGATATCCATCACAACCGCTTTGATGCGATCTCCTAGCATGTAGAGACCATGTAGGTCGGACAACTCCTGGTTGTCTCTGATGCATCATTGGAGAGGTTGGCGATAGCGACCATGTGAAAGGATGGTGTGGCGGCAGAGTTCAGTATTTCCTGCTTCAGACAGGACAGGGTCATCACGGACGACGTAAGGGCAGTTATGCCTGACATGAGTAGAGAAGTGAGGGCAACGATGAAGTGGACCAGGACCAGCTGGTACTGCTTGTTCTAGGGAATGGAGTGATGGTATATCTGAGGAGTTATCACTCGACTCAAAGACACGGTTGACCTCATCAACAGAGGTGGTACTGGCAAGGCTGGTACGGATTGAGCTCATCCCTCTTGCAGAATGATAAGTGGGAGACCAGCTTCCTGTGGTCATGCGTCCATAAGGAAGCTGACGGGGTCTTGGTTCGAAAGGGGTCGAAGGATGGGGGATTTCGTAGGCTGAAGGCATCTTTGTCTGAGGGGATGGTAGTGGTTTGGATTGAAGTTACTCTAAGGTGATGGGAGGTCTTATAAGCTTCAAGAGTTTCGGAGGAGTTTGAAAGATCAGACTCAGATAACCACTCATTATCCGCGGATGGATAGCCTTTCCATTTCACAAGGTATTTCCGTCTTGTGGCTGATCCACGGTGTCCTATTATTGCTTTGACTTCAAATTCTTCTTCACCATTTATGAGGTCAGGGGGAGGTGATAGGAAGTTTGGACCGTGTTCATCATTCTCATGATAGGGGGATAGAAGTGCAGTGTGGAAGACAGGGTGAACACGCCACTGTGCAGGGAGGGCTAGCTGGTAGGTCACAGGGCCCAATACTTCTGTGATAGAGAAGGGACCCTCTCACTTGGGTGCGAGTTTCTGGTTGTCATAGCCGAGATGGAGGTTCTTGGATTCTAGCCAAACCTTGTCCCCTTTTTTGAATGGAATGAAGTTCTTTGTGATTCTTTGTCTCATGGTCTGCCTGGCGAGTTCATGTGACGCAAGGGCTTCTTCTCGGGCCGCTTGTAGTTGTGAGATTCGATCTTCTACTGCGGGAATATCCGTCTTTTTGATTGCAGAGGGTAAGGCTTGTGGATGATATCCCATCATAAGATAGAATGGAGAAGCATTGTGAGTGGAGTGATGTCTGGAGTTATGGATGAATTCTGCCATAGGCAACATGTGTGCCCACTGTGTCCAGTCATTTGTACAAAAGATACGAAGAAATACTTCAAGTTCTTGATTGACTCGTTCTGTTTCTCTGTCACTTTGAGGATGGAAGGCAGTGGATAGAGCAACTTTGTATCCGAGGAGTCGTCCTAATTCTTTGGCGAATTTGGAGGTGAATTGGGGCCCTCTATCTGAGATGATTTTTTCATAAAGTCCGAATCGGGAGTAGACACATCGGAAGAATATGTCAGCCACTCCTTCTGCATCAATGGTTTTGTTGCAAGGAGTAATTACCACCCCCTTAGTAAGCCCATGGTCTACCACGACCATGATAGAATCGAAACCGTCGGAAAGTGGGAGATCAGTGATGAGGTCGACAGAACACTGAGCGAATGGGAGACGGGAGGAAGGGGCGGGTATTGGATGCAAAGGAGGATGGGAAGGGTGTGTGTTAACTTTATTCTGCTGACAGATGGAGCATCCTTCAACAAATTTACGGACAAAAGTTGGCAAACCAGGCCACCAATAGGTCCATGAAAGAAGTTCCTGAGTCTTGAAACATCCAGGATGTCCAGCAGTGGGGGAATTGTGATGAAGGATAATGAGATCTTTCCTGATGTCACCAGGAGGAACATATAAACGTCCTTTGAAAGAGAGGAGACCATCTTTCAATGACCAATCAGAAAGAGCAGACTTCATCGGGGGAGGAAGGGTGGGATTAGATAAGGCATCTAGAGCCAGCTGGACAATGGGGTCTACATCAGAGGAGAGCTTAAGGCAAGGGATGAGCGCAGTGTCAACAAGGTTGACAAAAAGGGAGTCGGGTAAAAGAGTGACGTCAGTATTGTCCATGGCGTCTTCAGGAATATGGTCTGCATGACGGGAAAGGGAATCTGGCATGGAAAGGTCTTTTCCAGGAACATGTTGGAGTTCCAGTTCAAAATGAGATAGGAATAAAAGCTAGTGGGCTTGTCATCTATTGAGCTGCTGAGCTTGTTGGAAATAAGTCAAGTTTTTGTGATCAGTCATGACAAGGACTGGGAAGGGGGATCCTTCAAGGTAGTGGCGCCATGCTTCTAAGGCCCTGATAATTGCCAGCAACTCTCTGTCATAAATCTGGTAGTTGCGTTCAGGAGCCGAGAATGAGGTGGAGAGGTAGGAGCATGGGTGCCAATCGCTGTTCGAGTCCTTCTGAAGGAGGACACCTCCAGTTGCATAAAGAGAGGCATCTACTGCAATGGCAAATGGACGGTCTTTGTCTGGAATGTGGAGTACTGGGGCAGAGAGGAAACGATCCTTGAGAGTGGTGAATGCCTTAGCACACTTGTCAGTCCAAGTGAACATGATGTCTTTCTTGGTGAGATCAATGAGGGGTCGAGCAATGGAAGAGTAGTTCACAATGAACCAATGATAAAAATTGGCAAAGCCTAGGAATGAGCGAACTTGTTTAACCATAGTGGGCATTTCCCACTTGAGAACACCATCGAGTTTGACATGATCCATACAGATCTGGCCAGGGCAAATGATAAGACCGAGGTATTCGACTTCTTTGGTGTCAAAGACACATTTTTCTGGTTTGAGAGCAAGGGACTTCTCTTGTAACCGCTGAAGAATATGTCTGGTTCGTTCCTGATGTGTCGCAAGATCTTCTGAGAAGATAAGGATGTCATCCATGTAAATGACAACCCATCCTTCATTAATCAAGTCTAAGAAGTAATCATTCATCATTGCTTGGAACATCACCAGGGCATTGCAAAGACCAAAGAACATCACTGTGGGTTCGAAGAGACCATGAGATGTCTTGAATGCAGCTTTCCATTGATTGCCTTCTTTGATGCAAACATTGTTATAGCTGGCACGAACATCCATTTTCATGAAGATTTTTGCTGACTTGAGTTTGTCAAGAAGGTCGGGAATATGAGGAAGAGGATAAGCATCTTTGATGGTAGCATCATTCAGTTTGCGATAGTCCTGGCAGGGTCGGAGGGAGCCGTCTTTCTTTCCTACGAAGAAGAAAGGTGAAGCTTGGGGGGATTTAGAAGGTACAATAAATCCTTTAGCAAGATTTTCATTGATGAAGTCGTTCATAGCCTTTTCTTCTGGAGTAGAAAGAGGATAGATTTTACAATCTTTGGGGGGTGTAGTCGGGTTTTCAATTTGATACAATGATCAAATGGGTAGGATGGAGGGAGTGAACTCATCGCTGCTTTGTCAAAGACATCTTTAAATTCTCTGAAGGATGCAGGAATGAGTTCTTCGAATGTCTTTGGCTTTTCTTGTTCATGGCTTTTTCTGGGCTAGTTCTTGAGCAATATTGGCTGCCTTGCGCAATGGTAGGGGATCACAGATATAGTGAACGGCATCTGGGAGGATTACTTCTGTGCTGTCTCGGGATAGGAAGGAAAGGGGTCAGATAGGGCTATCAGCTCCTGGATTGGGGATTTCTTGAACAGAAGCTTGTTGAGAGATATGGGTAAGACAGGCCGTTGCTAGGGTTTTTGTGGTTTCTTTGTCTTTTTCAAGATATACTTGGTCCTTTGCCCAATCTATTTGAGGATTTTCGGTTCTAAGCCATGGGAGTCCGAGGATAATGTCTTCTCCTCTGAGGGATGTTACAAGGAACATGGCATGCATGGTTCTTTTTGCAGATGAAAAGAAGAGATTGCATGCTTTCATGATGGTTCCTGCTTTGTTGCATGTTCCGTCAACGTTTTTGACTATAATAGGGGCGGGGATATTGTGGGTAGAGATATTATTCTTTCGAACATATCTCCAATCGATGAATTCTCCAGCTGCTCCACAATCAATTAGGGCAGCTGCTTCGGCGGTTTTGTCGGAGTTGCAGGACTCGATCAAAATAGGAATGTGCATGGAATTCAAGTCTCCTACAGATGATACAATGAGTCCGATACTGGTACTAGGGGTTACTGACACCAGTGCAGCTTCCCCATCTAGAAATCCTTCTTCATGGAACATGCCTTGAATTCCTTCCACTGGAGGAATTCCTGATATTCTGATTCTTGGTCGTCTTTCTCGACCTTGGCTTCTTGAACCAGTTTAGGGTTCGGCTTCCAACTAGGGGTGGAATTCCTGTGGTTGGGGCAGTCTTTGGCAAGGCCCTTCTTTCTGCATTTGAAGCATAGGCCGTTCTTGCGCCTAAAGTCTCTTTCTCCTTGTGAGAGTTGTGTGCTTCTAACAGGACAATCTTCTTCAGCCAATTGGTAAGGGTAGTAGGAATGTGATCTTTCATCATTACAGCCTGAGCTGTTTCCTTCTTGAGTCCTTGACGGAAGAACATGACTTTGATCTTCTCATCATCAATTTCAGCATCAGGTATTATCTGATTGAAATAGGAGATGTAGGATTTGACCATTCCAGTTTGTTTGACCATCTTGAGTTTTTCTAAGGTCTGAAGACCTAGGTTCTTGGGGTAGAAATATGCTTTGTACATTTCTACAAAGTCACACCATCTTCCAAGTGGTCCATCATCAATCCACTTGTTGTATGATTCTTCCTTCCCATTTGTCATTCTAGTCTTGAGTTCATAATGTCCATGGGAGGTTCTGTAATGCGCTAAGGCATACTTCTCCACTTCTCCTTTCTGGAAGAGAGCAAGCGCAAATGCGACTTTCTTGAGGTCACTATCATAGACCTTTTCATTGACCGTTAGGTACATCATGCATTGGGCCAGCCAAGCAGATGCTCTGTTCTTGTTTCCATCATATACGGGGGGCATCATCATTTTGATGAGCTTTGAGGAGGAGGAGGAATCATCATTGTCCATGGTGTCTGGTTTCTGGGAGGGTGTCGACTAACAGGATAGTGCGACAGAAAAAGAACAGCTTGACCTTTTGTTATGCTGAGTGTAATAAGAGGAACAAAGCCAAACAAATCTACGACAAGGGAACAGCCCTTGAAGTCAAGTCAAAAAAGAAGTAAGGATCTGAAGAGGAATCCTTAGTCGAGTCAGAAGAGTTCAAGAGGAAATCTGTGTAGGTCAAGCTGAAGAATCAGCAGTGACCTAGAGGCAGTATTTATACAAAGTAAAAGCTATGCAAGGGTACAGGGTATTCGTAATAATAGTACTACATGTGTATGGAATGAGGACAAGGCAGTATGAACCTAAATAAGATGAAACAGGGGTTGCATGTGTATCAAGCATGTATCAAGGGAAAAAGAAGTGCACAGCACAGCGACTGTAACATTTGGTGAGTGACCGGTGTGGGGAACGTACCCACTGTAGGCCTGTATTCCGTGAATATCGAGGACTCTACAGGTGACTATCCGTATATCCTGCCCTTCATATGATGCCCATCCATCTTATCCGACTCACCCGTTTGACACCCGTCTCACCCGTGCATTCCACCCGTTCCATGCGTTCCATGCATTCCATGCATTCCATGCATTCCATGCGTTCCATGTGCATCATCCGTGTCTTCCCACGCCCGTCCGCATCATCCGTATCTTCCCACGCATGTCCGCATCATCCGTGTCTTCCTGCGCTTGTCCGCTTGTCCATCCGCTTGTCAACATATCCGCACATCTGCACTTCCGCTTGCCCGATCCATCTGTCCATGTCCGTCTATCCTCATTGGTAAGTTTTCCGATCACCTGTCACTATTTTCATAAAGATCCCGTCGTATTATGTACCCTTTCCACTACTCGGACCCGGATGCATGTAGAGCGCCCTAAACATGGTACCTGTCCGCCAGGGTGCTCCAGATCGCTCTCCCTACATATAGACATGAAAAACATGTAGAATAGGATTGATCCAGACCCGCACTTTATTTCCCACTTTGTTTTCCTCTTAGAAGGATTTGCTATTCCGCTATTTTGCCAATGAACACTCCTTGACTCGCTCTGTAACATCCACATCGTCCGCATCGTCCGCATCGTCTGCATCTTCCCGCGCCCATCCGCATCGTCCGTGTCTTCCTGCGCCCGTCCGCATCATCTGCATCTTCCCGCGCTCATCTGCACTTTCTCGCATCTACAAATCCTCCATCCTATCTACGATAGGATTGACTCGGGTCGTTAGACAGAGTCTAGTTTGTGTTTCTCCTCGTATTTATTGAGGATCGCTGCCCAGTAGCAATCCCCTTGGGATGAGTACAAACCTCGCACCCTAGGAACTTATTGACTACCCTTAGCATCTATATTTTCCTCACCCACACCGGGGTTTTGTCAGAAGCAAGAATGATGGGCATGATAGTAGCACCCTGTGGAAGCTGGTCCTAAGAGCAAGGCAGCCATTATTAGTGCCAGTATTCTGTAAATAGAAAAATATTACAAGCCTGGATAGCATGAGCACACAGGCAGGACATCCATTCACCATACTCTTGTTCTCCATTGACATAAATATTGTATGGGTCGAACTCCATGTCATTGGCGAATGCTGGGTTACCAAAAATATGCTGTGTCACCTCCAGGGCATCACGCCAGATCAGGTGCACAGGATGAGTGGTGATGTAACCTTTGGTATGAATAGTTGTACAGCGCCACTTTGGTCCCTTTGGCAGAGTATCCATGTAAGTGTGCAGAGTTTGAGCAGATTTGAATGTTGGTGGTTTCCATGCTTCTGACCTCACCTAACACTTAGTTAGAGATAATTCAATGTCACTAGTGAAGACCACTCGCCCATAATAACTTCAAAAACCAAGTGATTTGACCTTGATTGAGATTATCAATAAGAAATTTAGCCAGCTCCCATTCCTCCCTGTCCGAAAATGGGTAGTACACATTATGCGCATGATGACCTTTGTAGTCATGAGCCTTCATGTGCTCAAATGTGTTGGGCTTTTGGAAGCCATAGATAGCACCTGAATGTTTGTGATAACGACCCATGTGCTCCTGCCTTGGACCGGTGGTTTGGTGAAATGCAAGTGGGATGGGGACACCATTGCAGTGTGGATCATCTGTTAAGTGAGTGCACAAATCTTCTACAGATTTAAATTCTGTTGAACATGTGGGGCAATTATATGCCAGGTCACTACACTGATGCCAACAGGTCATGGGTAATGTTGAAATCAACAAAGTACTTACTTCCCAGCCCTAAATGATGTCTCATCTGATATAAAATCATGGATATCTGGTGTGTTCTCTATGTCAGATAGCATTGGGGCTGATAGTAGGTAGCGATTACAGCTGTGCTGGCAGTTTGAAAAAATCTGCTAAGTCCTTCAAACTCTGCATTGCAGTGTTTTCGTTGCAAAGCCTGATAACGCCCATAGTTATCCACCAGCTTCAAGTCGTCATGCCAGATGTACTTACTATGTGCACTGTCCCTATGCATCCTCCTAGCCCAACCAGTTCTGCAACCTATGTGGATTGTCCTTCCCCCTCACCGAAAGCCGGTCATACTAAGGCTCAATATCACATGAATTGCACGAACATCAAAGGGGACTACAAAGAGGTGGAGTCCCACTTATTCAGGCAGTCACCCATGTCCCCTTCACTCATGTCCCCTTCACCCATGTTGCTGCCAGCAGAGGGAGCAGAGGGAGCAGAGGGCCACTATAATATCGCTCCTACAACCCTTTTGTCACTGGTAAGACTTTTATTCATTCATTTGTTTACTCGTTGAATTCCATTTAAATAGGCGCCAGAACTCTTGAGTAATACAGATGTTCCGCTGGATCTCCTCAAAGAGGGTATCTCAGCTCAATATGCTACCTGTGAGAAGTACCGCAATCACATGGTTACTACTTTGTGGCGGCTCGAGGAAGCAAAGAGGTGGTCCAGGTTCTTACAGCACACCCTCATCGTCTTGCGGAAGGACCATCAGGCTGCTCAGTTGGGATTGAGAATCTGGGTTGAACTTGCAGAGAAACACATCACTGAAGCTTCAAGTTCATCTGATGCCACCACCCCACATGAGACTCTCAAACTTGTACAAATGGACTACAATACCTCGGAAGGGCTAGCTATTGCTCGTGGGTTGATTGATGAAGACTTTAATCTTGGCCTTGAACTTGCTCAATGAAGATCTCATCCCCGATGAAGACATGCCCATGAAGGATGACAAAGATGAGTCTGTAAGTTTGTTTCTTACATATTGGTTTCTTACTGATTTGTTGTTTATCAGGTAGGGTATTGATATTGTTTTTCACATGTATATTATTTATCCATGTGCCATGGTGAGTTTAGTCCCTCGTGGTGGGCTTGGTCACTAACTCCCTGTTTATTGCTTCATCAGGAAGTGTTTAGTGCTACACCTGGATCTGTAGATCAATTACATTTGTAGCAGTGTTTCAAGTTGAATTGCCAGCAGTGTAGCCGTTGTGTGACCCCTTTATTGCCTATCATGGTGTTGTGCCTAGATCTAAGTTGTGTTGATTGCCACGCCATGAGGCATTTTGAATTGTGACTTTTTGGTACTATCACTGAGACTGATTACATTGTACTGATTGGCGTCTTTGCCTCCCTGCCCTCACCTCTACCATGCCCCCCAAGGACATTTCGAAAAAATGGCATCCAACACGTCAAAACGCGGTGGTGAGTACCAGTACCATATATATTAAGTCATACTGATTTATACCTAGAACATTCCAAAACCCAGAAAACACTCAGGGATGAACCCTTCCCTACAACCAGCTGAAGGCCAGCTCAATTGTGCGGTCAAACGCACTGACACCCCAATGGTGTATGACAACCTCTTAAGGTCCCTGGATGAAGCCAGCGATAGTGAGATGAACAATGAATATGAGGGTGAGGTTGAGCTCGAGGATGGGCCGAGTAATTCGTACTTTGGGCGGCCTGTGCCGAGCAATCAGTACTCGGGGCAGTATGCACCCCAGTACTACCCGCCCCAATGCCTCCCTGGGCCAGACAAAGACGAAGCTGGGCTGAGTGATCAGTACTCGGGGAACCAGTACTACCTGCCCCAATGCCTCTCTGTGCTACCGTTGTAGCAGCCCGGGCCAGGTGATCAGTACTATCACCAGCCCCAACACTCTGTTCCACCTCAGCTCCAAAACTACGAGCAGCCACTGCAGCACTACCAAGCCCTTCCCCATTATCAACTCCCTCAGCACCATGAGCAGCAGCTGATGCACTTTGACAACTTACCATCATCTAGTCCCCCTCCCTCGATGTTCAACAGCACCACTGACAACTACCATCAAGAGGATGCTTTCAATAACTACTACAACCATCTCCCCTTACATTCATTCAGTGATCTTATGCCTCCCCACATCTGGGACCTTCAACAGCCCACCACATCTACTTTAAGAGGTGCCAGTCAAATATGGGAGTGACGTCGAGAGCGCCAGGCTCATGTGCTTCAAGCGCCAATGAACCTCCCCAGAATTCGGAAGGTTTTCATATATGAGCCCTGTCGGCATCCATCAGAAAATTGTCAAGGACAGCTTATTCCAATGGGAGTTATTAGAGTACGTTTTCAATTGAATTCATTTTATTTTACTGACATATTGTATAGGCCACCGGCAAAACCTCAGTTACAGCACCGGTTCCTTCTCAAAGACAGCTCCTGCCTCCCTACTGCCCCTCATCACCCATGAGCCCAGCTAGTGGTTCTGAGGTTGCCCATCCTGCACCCCAGCCACAATTGACAAATACGGAGCTAGAGGAGATGATGAAGGAGGCGAAGCTGATAATGCGCCAGATGGTACTTCTCGAAAATGCCATGCTGCTGACAGTGCAGAATGGTGAAATGGCAGAAAAGGCACTTTTGGAGGCAGCGGCACGTGTAGCATCCATAATGTCTCTCTCACAGATACCGAATCATGGGGTCTGCTGCAAGACATTAACCACAATCACAACCACCGTGTGCAGTGTCTTCAAGAATGAAGCACGTAGTATGCTGCCGGACCATTACTCTCTTACTCCCGACTCAATCACCGACGCAGCATTACTGATGGAGCACAGACAGAGCATTGTTGCACCTCTTCTACTAAATCAGGCTTATCTTTTTGTGAGTTGATGTTTTGCTCTGAGCCCTGCTACAACTAACTTTCCCCAGACAGATCCAAGTACAGTTTCCCCAGTCAACCACCCTGCCATCATCAAGACAATCTACCGATCTGTCTGGGGCACTAGTCTTCATGAAGTGCTAAACCTCGATAGGCTGGACAATCTGAATAACTTATATTCACTCAGAGGCGCTGCGGTACATAATGGTATACTGGAGTACGAGGGGGGAGCCCAAAAGACTGTCCAATTTTTACTGTCCTCCTTGTTGTGGTTATGAGGCTAGTAGTGAGAGAGATCTTAGAGAAGATGTAAAGATATTATTCGAACTGATCCCTAGGTAAGACACTTGTACAGTATTTATACTGCTATCCGCTAATACAATGTTGCCGGTCCATGAACTCGAAGGTTTGATTTGTACTGTACTTTGCACTGGTGCTGACAAAGGTTTTGTTATCCGGCATTTGCCGTTAGTCAGCATTTAAATGTTTAGTCATTGTTTGTTCCTGCGCTCGTACCATGACTGTCGTCATCTGACTCCAACACTCCCCCTTGAGCGCAACTCACTCTCATCTCCTTTCATAGTCTTTCTAACCGAGGTCTTGGTAATGGCTTCATGAAAGCGTCCGCAAGACTTTCGTCTGAAGGTACATACTGAACGTTAATGGTGTCGTTTTTGATCAGTGTCCTTATGAAATGATAGCGAATGTCGATGTGCCTTGTTTGAGCATGAAACTTGTTGTTCGAGGCGAGCGCGATAGCTCCTTGATTGTCACAATGAACAACGATTGGCATGTCTTCCAGTTCGTACAATTCATTGATGAGTGACTTGAGGTATAATACTTCTTGTGCTACAGATGTTAAGGCAATGTATTCTGCTTCGGTGGTTGATAACACGATTAGCGTTTGCTTTCGTGCACTCCAGGCAACCGGGGATCTGTTCAATAGAACGATACACCCAGACATTGAATGTCTGTGAGGTTGGCTTGCCCAGTCTGCATCCACATATGCCTCGAGGCTGCAATCCTTTTCTCCTAGGGTGAGTTTTGCATCCTTTATTCCTTTCAGGTAGCAAATAACTCGTTTGGCGGCTTCCCAGTGTGCTTGCGCTGGTTCCTTCATGAACTGTGATAGTATCAATACAGTGAATGATATGTCCGGCCTTGTACTTGTTGTGGTGTACATCAATGATTCGACTGCTCTTTGATAAGGTGTGTCATTGGATATTTTAAGTTTGGTGCTTGACGGATTATCTGACTCTTCTTTCGTCAGTACTATTTCAGTCTCCATTGGCGTTGATGCGGCTTTCACATCTTCTAGGGTGAAACCTCTTGACGATGGTGTCCATGTATGCTTCTTGCGATAATCGTTATCATCCATGCCTTGCGATCTCTCTCGATTTTGAGACCAAGTAGCCAAGTGAGTTCTCCTAAATCTGTGATCTTGAACTTTTGGCGCAACTGATCTTCAAAACCTTTCGATATGCTTCAGATGTTTCGACATTACTGCCATGTCGTCAATGGAAACCATTACGACGGTGTGTTCATCATCTTTGTGCTGGAAGTATACCACTCTGTCCACTTGCGAGCGTGTATATCTGGCTTCGAGGAAGAATTCTTCTAGCTCCTCGGACCATTCAAAGCCTGCTTGCTTTAAACCATATAAGCTTTGTAGTAGCTTTAAGACTTTTCCTTCATCTTTAGGTTTCAGATATCCTGGTGGCAGGTGCATGTAGATGTCATCCCTGAGCATGGTGTTTAGATATGCGCTCTTGATATCCACTTGGTGTATCTCCCAATCTTTCTTAGCGGCCATCGTTAGAACAGTTCATATGGTTGTCATGTTGGATGTAGGTGCGAAGGTTTCTTGATAGTCTATTCCATATTCTTGCTTCTGACCGTTTGTGACTAGACGTGCGCGAAGCTTTATCTTCTCTCCGTTCGGTCCGCATTTTGTTGCCAAGACAAAGTGGCAGGGTATGATGTTGGCTCCTCTTGGTATGTCTACTATCTCCCATGTTCCTAACTTCTCCAATTGACCGATTTCATAGTTGATTACTTCTTGCCATTCTTCGGCGTCTGGTCTGCTCAATGCTTCTTTCATTGTTGGTTCACGTTCTGCGGATGCAAGTGCCCATAGTTCAGTAGGTTCTTCTGCTGCCGTTGTTGCTCTTTCTCCTTTGCTTAGAGCTTTGTAGTAGCCTGCTGGAGGTTGTACTCATGTGGTTCTTGGCGTTTCTGGCATTGGAAGTGTCTGTGTGTTCTGGGGTGGGGTCATTGGTGTTTGCGCTACAAGAGGCGTTGTCTGTATCGATGATGAGACAGGCTGGACGCTACTTTGGATGCTGTTTT
The DNA here is from genome assembly GCA_016584345.1 of Suillus ampliporus. Lineage (NCBI taxonomy): Eukaryota > Fungi > Basidiomycota > Agaricomycetes > Boletales > Suillaceae > Suillus > Suillus ampliporus. The sequence goes on from JABCPV010000279.1 coordinate 14,718, forward strand.
CGGGGTGCACTGAGTATGACTCCCCCTCATCCAGTATGTCGTTGGGGATGTTGACGGTTACTGGCACGAATGTAATGTTTCGTTCGACAGATACTCGCCGTTTCATTGGCCAGTATATCTGGTATCTTTTGCTGTCTTCATCTATTCCTGCAAACACTGCTTCTTCTGCTCGTGCTTCGAGCTTTCCTTTATCTGGTGAGTGAACATAGACTCTTGTTCCGAATTTGTGAGCTGCGGCTAAGTTCGGTGTAGATTTATTAATGAGTTCAAATGATAATGATGTTCATCCGGGGATTGTGCGGGAAGGTAATCAGTTCTTGAGCCATGTTGCGTAATTGATAGCTTCTGCCCACAAGAACTTTGGTAGATCCTTGGCTATTAGCATGGCTCGAGCGTGCTCGACCAATGTTCGGTTTAATTGTTCTGCTACACCATTTTGCTGTGGGGAATCATGTACGGTAAGCTGTCGCTGTATTCCTTGATCCTTCAAGTACTCATTGAATTCTTTACTCAGATATTCTCCTCCTCAATCCGAATGAACTTTGCGTAACTTCGCGTTTGGGTGTTGACGGTTTACGTAAGCTTCGTAATGCTTGAATGCAGAGAGTGCGTCGCTCTTCTTCTTCAGAAATTGTATCTTCATTTCCCTGCTATAGTCATCAGTAAAACTGATGTAATATAGGCATCCTCCTATGGTTGCCATTTGCGCTGGTCCCCATAGATCTGTGTGCACTAGTTCTCCATAGGTATGTGCTTGTTTCTTCGACTCTTCAGGAAATGGTTGATGGCTTGCTTTAGCCTGTGCGCATGTTTCACAGAAACTTGGTTTTGAGGTGACATCTAGATCAGTTCCTTCAATTATGCCCTTCTTTATGGCATCTATAATTGCTGCTTGAGATACATGTCCCAGCATCCAGTGCAGTTTGTCAACGGTACATTTCGTCTTTGCAATGTTTGCACTATGCATTGAATTTGACGTGATTTGGTATAATCCTTCAACTTGTGGTATCTCCACTATGATCTTTCGTTGTGGCGCTGGTGATAGGATCTTGCACATTTTGTCTTCAAAGTGCACTGCTAATCCCACGGCTGCAATCTTGTTCATTGAGATGAGCGTAAAAGCCATCTTCAGCATGTGTAATGTGTCCTTGAGGGTAATGGTAGTCTTCTTTGTCCCTAGAGGTAAGTCTATCTGTAGATCTCCTCTTCCTATAGTGCTGATACTCAATCTGTCAGCTGTATGGACTTCCTGCGGTTTGATAGGAGTGTAATTGGTGAATTTCGAATGATCTGGGGAAAAGTGCAATGTTGCTCCTGAGTCAATGATAGCAACTCGTCGATCGTTTGGTACATTCAACTGCTTCGCAACATTCGTACAGTGGCTCAAAAAACTGTCCGCATGTTTGAACTATTTTCACTATTTATATTATTGTGTATGAATGAACAGGTATATCCAGGACATGCCAGTGGGGTACTTTGTAGTACACCTTCAGGGCAAGATTGCGAGCCCTTACCCGTGGGAATCCATTGTAATATGGTGGAGCCATGAGCATTACCAAATAATGACTCATGCGGACAGTTTTTTGACTCAAATATTTTATACAGATAATCAAGTGTTCTGGTATTTTGTGTGACCTCCCTTGGCTTTAATCACTGCTTCTATCTTTCTAGGCATACTTTCAATCAATTTCTGACAATCCTCTGCTGTAATATTTCCCTACTCCACTGTGACTCTCTCCCATAACTCCCATACCCCTTTAGGAGGGTGGTCATAGGCTAAAAGCCTCTTCTTGAGTACTCCTGACAGATGTTCAATGATATTAATATTAGGGGATTGTGCTGGCCAGTCAAGGAGATGAATATTGTGCTCTTCAAACCATTCTCTGGCTCTCCTGGATGTATGCTCGGGATCATTATCCTATTGAAAAATGATATCTTCTTCATTAATTTCTAATTCTGTCATGCTAGGCAGCAAGTGGTGGTTGAGAATGTCCACATACTGCTCAACATTCATCCTCCCCTCAACTTCTGCAAGAATTTCCACACCATTCCACTCCATACAGCCCCATACCATTAGAGAACCTCCTCCAAAATTGAGAGTTTCATTAATCTCTCTGTCTGTGAGAGGCCCCCCCCCTTCTTTTTCCACACATATACCTTCCCATCTGACCCAATTCTATTGATTTTAGTCTCATCTGACCATCTGACCAACTTCCAGTCCTCCACAGTCTAGTGTTGATGGGCCAGGTCAAACACTAGTCTTCTCTTCCTGTAAGTGATGGAAAGAAGAGGCTTTTCTTTTTTGTTACAGCCCTAAGATTGGCTTCCTTGAGGACATTTCTTACTGTTTGTGAAGAAACTGAAGTAGTGATGATGGAATTGATATGATAAGTGACTTGAAGAGCATTATTAGCCTTTTCTGTGGTGATATCTTGGATAATGACCCTCATATCAATAGAGGTGAGTTTGGATGGACGACTTCCACTGAAGTTTTGCTTGTCTAGGTGACATTCCTTGATGAGCTTAGCTACAGTAGACTTGCATACACCAGTTATAGAGGCTATTTGATGAGTGGAGAGGCCAGCAGTAGACAGAGAAAGGATATTATCACTTTGAGCAGGGGAGATGACTTTCATGGTGATTATGACTATGATATATGGGACACCCTTTATTATATAATTAGAAATAGGTGTAATAATGTCATAATAACACCACTTCATAATTTATTTAATAGTGACATGGCTTTATGGTGTCATAACTCATAATTTATAGAATTTGAATCTAGGGTCAAAAAACTGTCTGCATGAGTCATCATTTTGTAATGCTCATAGCTCCACTATATTACAATGGATTCCCACGGGTAAGGGCTCGCAATCTTGCCCTGAAGGTGTACTACAAAGTACCCCACTGGCATGTCCTGGATATACCTGTTCATTCATACACAATAATGTAAATAGTGAAAATAGTTCAAACATGTGGACAGTTTTTTGAGCCACTGTAAGGTCTGATGATGCAAACACATAGTTGTCGTTATTCTCGGTTGTGTTAGCAGCCTGATTTGTGTTTCCTCCTTTCTGCTGTCCTTGGCGTGGTCCTTGACCTTCTTTTCCTCCTCCAGGTCTCCAACAATTGGCCTTATAATGACCTTTGCAATCACAATTGTAGCAAGTGATGTCTTTGCTATGTGTTCGATCTTTCTTCTCGTTCATCCTAGCCGAAAATGTGTTGTTTCCTCCTTTCTTTGAAGCTTTGGGATTTGTTATCTGTTGATGTTCGTATTCTTTGGTGATGATGTTTATTAATTTGTATGGAGTAAGTGGTTGCTTGGAGATGCGTGCTGCTGCATTGATTGCTGATAGCAATGATCTGTAGGATTCGGGCAACAAGCCCATGATTATTGCATAGAAATCTTTCTCATCTATGCTTGCTCCCATTCCTGCTAATGACTCCCGGATCCTTAATAGGTCTCCAAAGTGCTTGCGTACGTCTGCACCTTCATCGCAGTGTGTGTCTTGGAGCTTTCAGCGCAAGTCTATTTGCACCATTTCTGTTTTGCCTTCGTGTATGGCACATATCTCTGCCCACATCTTTGAGGTGTTGTCCATGCTTTGGACACGCAATAATAGTCGGTCCGAGACTGTACTAAACATATGTTGTTTGATGAGTGAGTCCTTCTGTTGGAACTCATCAATCTTCTTTTCTAAGTCTTTGATTTTGCTTTGCATAGCTACGGATTTGTCGGGCTTGATCAGTTGTCCGTTTGAGTCCGTTTCGAAGGGAATAGGTTCTTTTGTACGGCCATCTAGATAGTGCATCAAACCTCACGCACATATCACCATCTTTGCCCTTTCCTTATAGGTTATCCAGTTCGAGCCGTCTTCAGCAAGTGATGATGAGCCGGGGAGCGTTGTATCCATGGTTGTTGTGGCAGGGCTCATAACCTGTGGTTATGAGGCTAGTAGCAAGAGAGATCTTAGAGAAGATGTAAAGATATTATTCGGACTGATCCCTAGGTAAGACACTTGTACAGTATTTATACTACTATCTGCTAATACGGTCCATGAACTTGAAGGTTTGATTTGTACTGTACTTTGCACTGGTGCTGACAAAGGTTTTGTTATCCGGCATTTGCCATTAGTCAGCATTTAAATGTTTAGTCATTGTTTGTTCCTGCGCTCGTACAATGACTGTTGTCGTCTGACTCCAACACTTGTCCGGGAAGGAGTACAAGGAGATTCAGCAGCACAATATCTTCATTTGTAATACCCCTGCTCTACATTCTGCTCTACAATCTATTACCTGCCATACCATACCATTGCTCAAGGAATTTCTTTGTACGGCCATTGATTAGCACACTGGCAGTAGTACTAGATAATCACACTAGATAATCTCGAATATAACTGATGATGATCTTTCAAATCTTTGCAATAATTCCTTTTTCTACATCACTTGTTAGTGGGAACACTATTCATCTCGCGTACAACATTATGCAATGCTACACAGCATTACACAATCAGCTAAAACAGACTCTGCTTGATGAGCACTTGATGAGCATTTTCAACTTTTAGATGTGGTGCATATTCTCACATCCTCATGTCATTTCCACTGTATTCTGACAGAGCTCGAGCTGGACCTGAACTTTGCAAAATTTAAAACCCTCTGCCCCACTATGTATCTGCTCTTGTCTTCACACCACAATGTTAATGTCGATGTCATTGATTATGGGTGTAGCTAGCTACATAGTAGTTGTCACATGATAGCCACGGCCTTCAAGTTAGGACTTCTATGACATGTCACGCATGGCATTGGCCTTCCGATGGTTTCAAAGAGGTTCTATATATCACATGGAGTGTGATCGAGGTTGGAGGAATATCGGTGAGCTTGTGGATGTAGAAGCATTCATCGAGGCGAACATGGGTTGCAAACTCTGGCTGTTAGTCTTGCAGCATGGTCGAGCACTCTCCATTTATGTAGAAATATATATCATGATCAATGTTACGCACTCGGATAGTTCTTCTTGCTAAGTCCTACAAGGACGGTCATAGTAGCAAGCGTATCAAGGCCGAGATATAATCCCAGGTTCGTAGGGAGGTGAATGACGATAGTAGTCAAAGTTCAAGAGGTAAAGACCTAAGTCCGCAGACGAAGGGTTCAAGGGCTCAATGCGAAGTGCAGAGAGAATCGACAGTGAGGATCCCTAACGCAAAGGGGTTCATCTCAGAGGAACTGGAGTTCAAGGTCTAAAAGCGAGTAGATTCAAGTTAGAGAAATACAAGCGTAATCGAGGGTCTATATATACTAAGTAAGCTGGTTTAGGGCTGGTCTATCAGGGTCAAGGGTACATGTGAAGATCAGAAGAAAAGGAAGCGTGAAATGGAAATATAGTACACAAGGCGAGCTAGAAGCGAGAAGTGGAGTGTCATAGAATGTGATGGAATATCAGAGAAGAAAGGAAGCATACGGCAATCAAAAGGAAGTAAGAGAAGGTCCGCGGATCTAAGAGAAGAGAAGCATTGAGCTTCTGTGAACGGATGAGGTCCAGTGATGTCGTGACGAAGTGAAAGTGTGACGATGTGATGGAAAAAGGGTGGGGCGTGCACGTTGTTGTAACAATCAATAGCATTCTCTTTGCCATGTTCTTGCCGTGGTCTCATCCCACTGTAATAAAGCTATGAATGCATGTATATGTGTGTGCACCCACCATGGTCAAACGGACCTCAAGATTACGACGACTGAGAATGTCCTCCAGAACATGATCAGAATATGATGAGAACATAGTAAAAATGTGATCATTCTCTTTGCATTTTCATTTCTTTGTAACCTGATCAGAATGTCACAAACATTTGGTTTGAATCTTGAGGTTCTCGCCACATCCTCATTTCATGTAATCTCGTTTTTCCCCCAGTGACTGCTGTCCTTTGTCAAAATCCCACTATGTACCTTGATGAGTTACAGCATGAGTTACGGGCTCGCTGTGGTGTTTTCATATCTGTACATACACCTGTGCAAAGCACCAGGAAGGTATTTGAAAGTGTACCTTTTCTTCTCAGTAACCTTATAGAGTGATTTGTCGTGCTTCGCAAGCATTGCTGCATAGTTGTGAGGAAGTCAAGGTAATTGGGTCCAGATATGTGAAAAACAACTTCTTTCGCCTTCATAGACTTCACCTCCTTGACTTTGATTTTGCCAATTGTTTTCTGTCGAGTTTTTTGTGTATGTATCAGGATTTACAACAAAGACAGTCTCAAACTGAAGTATTTCTGGCTTAGGGGATGTGGAAGGCGAAGCCATCACTGGAAGCAAGTCTGCGGTCTGCCTCAAATGGCTCGCAGCATGTTCTCACTCAGACGGTGCGTATGGGGTCCTACCTCGGGCGTTTCCGAGACACAAATTCAACTTTTGCGTTTCCGCATAATTTTGCAATCAGCTGTAAATTACGGCACTAACTTGTGAAACATCTGCAATAGCCATCGTCCTTTGAGGGTACCACGGTAGCAGTGGGCTGAACCTGACGCCGTTATCAAATGATCGTACACAACAAAATGCGGCATATGAAGGTCCCCGTGTAGAAAACTTCGGCACGAGACCAACGTGGGTGCTCCTGGGTCAGTCGATGCGGCTCTGTTGCAGAGAAGCCATATGACCTAAGACCAGAATCCTCGCTCTGCTGGCTACTATCATGATCAGTATCACGTTCGTCCCAGTGTTGCTTACTAACTTATCAGGTACAAGTGGGATTCAACCTTCTAGGCTTTTGCACGGGCTGTCGTCGCGCAAGACACACGTCCTCATGCCACTGGAGACCGGTTATGGAGCACCTGTGAAAAGTAGCAATCTATGATGCATCGACATCGACCCAGGTTAAGCCTGTAATACCAGCGATTACTTTGTCATTTCATAGTCTTACCAACTTGATTATCGGTGGCGTGGTGAAGACATTTCTGAACGAGGGCCAAGTCTGAGCCAAAGCATGGGTGTATGGCAGGCCCTATCGGCACCTCCTAGCGGAGGATGGAAGTCACTGTTGCGGCCAACACGATTGTTGACTAACCCCCCCACCACCACCGCCACCCACTCAGAAGCTGAATAGAGCTGACGAAGGATTGAATTGATAATAGATTGCCACTCTATTACGTAGCGAGGTACGAGCGGAGGAGCTCGCACTGAAAGAAGCAGAAGCCGAAAAGGAGCGGCACGATGCCGAGAAGAAGAAACCCAAGATGAATGGTTTCAATAATACACCGTCCAACCATATTTATACGTCTTCTCAAACATTATCACCGTCCCCATCCCCATGGACCGGGGTCACGGTGGTAACGGGGCGCGAGCGTGTAAGAAGTATTTACTGGAAAATGAATCACTTACGTGCAAAGTGATCCAGAGTATCCTCTACTAAGTACAACAGACAAATTCTGCACTGGGCTCAATGATGAGGTCGATCATGCCTGGAGAATGATATACCCGCGTGTCCATCTCCTGGTTGAGGCACACTGTCAGGACGACCGCATTTCGGTCATTCACGAGTCACCTCTCCGTCCTCCTGCGACTGATCTGATACTGTCAAGTCGTGATTAGTGGAAGAGAGAGCTTGTCGAGAGCGCAGTTTCACAGTACTACTACTGCGGTTACGAGTGTCACTAGATCAAAGTTTGGCAACGGGATTTGGTCTGCCAATGAAAGCAATTATCATTTCCAAGATCAAGAGAGACACAAACAAACAAATGACCGACTACTTCACATTCATCATCGCTCGAAGCTGCCCTTCTCTCTCTGTATTCACGCTTTCAAACGAGCACTGGAAAGGTTTCGGTTGACTTCGGACTCAAAGTTAGCTGCAGGTTTCTCGCATACATTCTACACTTACACCGACAGGCCAGTGGTGAATTCCGGGTTCACCTCAATCCTATCTCCATTTGAATCTTTGGCATGATCGATGCGCAAGACGGCGAGTATGGCAGCAGTTGCAGTCCACAGACCGTTCTCTACAAACCAACGACCTACCGAGGGTATATGTTATCCCCGATATCGCCAGATGAACCATTAATCAACCTACCAGGACAGATGCGCCTGCACGAGTAGGTGAATAACTTAAAATAACAGCAAGTGTGAGGTATTTACCTGCCATGACCAAAGGCAATATGGTTGACGAAATGGTCCTTCAGCTGCCCATCAACTGTTAGATGGCGACTAGGATCGAAGCGCGATGCGTCGGGAAACGTGTCCTCGTCCCGAGACACTGCCCTGGGTCATGTTCAGCTCAAGCAATTGGATACGCTGCATCGTAGCATACCACTGATTAACTATTATTGTCGCACCTAATTGAACTACAGATAAGTCAATGGCAACCTCGACTCATACGACTTCGAACCTTTGGGTATGAAATACCCGCCGTAAACATCATCATTTAATGCCGCATGTGCCATTCCTGTGCAAGGGGTCAGCATGCAAACACAAAGTTATATTGACGCAGACCGACCTAGGGGTGAGGTAGGATGCCATCTCAGGACCTCACGGAGAACGGCACTGAGGTAGGGCAGTGACGCTCTGTCATCGAGACATGGCATTTTATCATGCCTCACGACTTGATTTATTTCTGCACGAGCCCGGGCTTGGACTTCAGGATGGAGTACCATAGCCAACAGGAATATCTGCAATGCAGATGCAGTCTGCGTGACATCAAATTAAGGGAAGAAGCGATCGAGACTCTCCCAATGTAACTTACCGACTCTACGCCGCCTAAAATGCCGAATTTGCATCAAGTGATAATTTCTGTCCTGCTAAAAAACCCTTACCCATGTATGCCATCAACGCAACTGCCTTCATAGTGTCTTCTTCAGTGTTGTCGTCAGCTTGACTGAGGAAGTCAGCCACTAATGAATGCGAGGCAGTGCCATTCGCCTACAGGCAAGCATATCAGGCGAAACGTCCATCTACAATGCGCAAACATACCATCTGTGTCTTCACCTCGTCAAAGGGCTCGTTCAAGAGCTGCTGAGACAATTCTCTACTACGTCGCATCAGGGCATAGGCTCCACTAAAACACCACATCGGTAACTTTTCGACTGCAATCGACATGCTGAATGGTCAAATTGACGTCGACAGCACTGAGGGACTCACGGAAAGGGAAGGCTGTGAACATGGCGGCGCTCTCGGGAGAAAGAATTTGTTTGCCAATATTAATAAGTTCACTCGCGCGGGAAAGGAATGGGTCTCCATTTCCGCGAGCAGCATGTCCGTATGTCACGGCCGTGATCAGGGATGTCGTGTATCTGTCACAATTGTTTGATCGTCAGCTGGACTAAACGTCACAACAACACCACTGAGTTCGATACCAACGCTTGAGTGTGTTCCCACGGGTCACTGGTGGCATTCAAAAGATTAACGACTAGTTCATTTGCGTGGCGAGAGTAGATCTCATGGTATGAGATGGAGGCTTCGGCCTTAAGGACTTGATGGAAGATCTTGCGATGTCGTTGCAAAGTCTCGCCATACGGAAGAAGTACAGTGCTGAAATCCAGCCCAGATCTACCTCGCCAGCTGATCAAGAACTGGCTGAATGATATCAAACAAGACATACAATTCACTGACGCGAATAATGGGGCGATCAGAGTAAATTGCAGAACGCTTGTCCAACAACTCTCGTGCGATCGTTTCGGAGTTTATGATGATGTAGTCGGTCCCGAGGATGCGGGAGTGGATAATTTTTCCTGTGATCAGGTATCAAATCAAATCCAAGGGTTTGACGAGGAGGCCATTGGTCTACCAACCATATGTCTTTCCCCACGCAGTATATGTGAGCCAAGGTCGGTTGGTGTCCAATTGGAGTATGTTGCCCAAAAATGGTAAGCAACGAGGGCCAGGTGGCAGAGGCAAAGGGTTAACACGTCTGCGAGTCAGACGCAAAGCAGCAACCAGGGTAATGATACATGAGATCCCTACTGCAAGAATATCAGTGAAGAGCATGGGAGCGATTATAGTCGAAACCAAGACGTGTTCGCTCGCCTTATAAGGGGTCTTTGATATTCGAAAATGGTAAGGGAGATATTCTGAAACAAAGTGGGTACTAGACGGTATTTGGACCCATCCATTGCTGTAAGGACTATATTTGCTCAAGAACATTGTGGCAAAAGGGTTTGAGTTGCTTACCTGTGAGACCACCTTACTTGTCGTGCCAGGTAGGGTTACCTGCTCTGGAGTTTTCGACACAACATTTGGTATGCTTTGTTTCAGTCAGGGGAGAAATAATCAGCTCGTACCAAATCATTTTATAGCGATCAGACCCCAAGCTGAACAGGCAATACCACCGCATCGAGCAAACTTTAAATTACGGCACTTGTGAAACATCTGCAATAGTCATGGTCTTTGAGGGTACCACAGTGGTAGTGGGCTGAACCTGACGCCGTTATCAAATGATCGTACACAATGAAACGCGGCATATAAAGGTCTCCGTGTAGAAAGTGTCGGCACCAGACCAACGTGGGTGCTCCTGGGTCAGTCGATGCGGCTCTGTTGCAGAGAAGCCATATAACCTGAGACCAGAATCCTCGCTCTGCTGGCTACTATCATGATCAGTATCACGTTCGACCTAGTGTTGCTTACCAACTTATCAGGTACAAGTGGGATTCAACCTTCTAGGCTTTTGCACGGGCTGTCGTCGCGCAAGACACGCGTCCTCATGCCACTGGAGACCAGTTATGGAGCACCTGTGAAAAGTAGCAATCTGTGGTGCATCGACGACGACCCAGGTTAAGCCTGTAATACCAGTGATTACTTTGTCATTTCGTGGTCCTACCAACTGATTCTCGGTGGTGGAGTGAGACATTTCTGAACGGGGGCCAAGTCTGAGTCAAAGTATGGGTGTATGGCAGGCCCATCGTCACCTCTTAGTGGAGGATGGAAGTCACTGTTGTGGCTAACCCGATTGTTGACTAACCCCCGCCGCCGCCACCGCCACCCACTCAGAAGCGAAGGATCGAATTGATAATAGAGTTAAAAATATACTGGTACAAATGAATGACCAAAACAAGGTAAAGAAGGATGAATCAAGAATGTTTGTTGCAAGGAACGCGTACGAAAAAGTGTGGGCAAAAAGGGCAGGAAAGATGGGGAGGAACGGCGACGAAGACACCATGAGGTTTATAGTATGAGGCGCGTACATATATGCGGAAGAGAACAGGATGGGCGGGCAAGACAGACGTGCGGAAAGGAGGACAGGAACTAGTCCCGCAGCGTTTAGTAGAACGTTGTTTAGAATTTAAATCGCTGTTCCAAAGTCCACGTTCTTGCCGTCACTGTGCTACATCATGCATAGCCTAGTCTCTGTTAGATGGACCATAGATGAATCCCAGTGAAGTCCGGTTGTGGCCAGATAAGCTTTTGTATATGGCGTAGAGCAAAGCTTAAGCTTGGGTAGACTAGGAACGAGGTGGTCACAACCACGTGACTGATCACGTCGCGTGCAACATGTACTTGTCACACTCACCTTCGACCACCTTCGGCCTTGTTATCACTGAATCCAATTCTCTGCATGGACCTTGACGAAGTCGTGGACACATCTGACGTTGAAGAACGCGAATTTGATGCACCAGACACAGATTACTACACCTGTTTATCTCCCAAGAAGACGCGACTGAATTCAGGACTTGCCACCAACTTGTATGGAAGGCTTAATGACAGGCAAGAGGGTCAACCCTCTCCGCGGAAGCGTGTTAAGGTATATCTGAATCTTACATTTCAATATTTGTGCCGTGCTCATCGCTTCTCAAGACCACTCATCGCGAATCCGAGAGTCAGTTGATCGTCGACCTTAGTTCTTCTCCCCATATGTCGCCTGTGACGCCTGTGAAATGGACCGTGTCTTCTGCCATGCATGTAAACGTACCGCACTCACCGATGCGGGTTGCGTTCAACTCTATGTCTAACCTGTCACTTCCGGCTATCGATGCACACGACCTGTCATTGCACAACGAGACTCAACTTGTACACACGGAGGAGCCGAGTTTCAATGACTTAGGTGAACCCACCTTGCTCGGCCCAGCTGATTCAGAAGATCTGCTCCACCATCCCACAGCTTCACCTGATCTACAGCCTCAGGCTGATCCCCAGTCGCCACTTCCCGATTCATCCCAGCCTCAGCTAGATGACATTCTCTTTCCGTCATCACCCACCTCCATCACTTCCCCCCATCCCACATTGGATCTTGTCGTACCTGAGGCTCTTGATGTTACTCAGACGCCAGTACCTTTTGCTCTATCCGAACACGAGGGACTAGTCTCAAGTTCATCCCCTTCCAGGTCACGCCCAGCAGACTCGTGGTCCTTGTTCTCTTCTCCCCCGGGGCCGTCGACACAGTCTTCTCAGGGACTTGCTCCCCAAAGTACTCGAAAGCCTCACGGAACACGAGATACGCCACCGCGCACCCCACATCCCTCTGGTCGCCGATCTCCATCCCTGATGAGCTGCTTCTCGTCTCTCCAGAGGTCCACTCAAGACACCTACTGACCCCAATAACCCCAATGACTCAAGACTCCCCATCGCCGACTCTCCCATCGCACGATCAACTACCACTCCCACTTCTACCACCACCTATCCCTCCGTCACCACATCTCGTGATCCCCGAGGACACAGAACCAATCAACCGTTACTCCCTTCGCCGCAGGGAGGCACGTCAGCTTCAGCCGTACGCTTATGACAAGGCGCTGTACAAGGCCCAGATGAAGGCAAACCCCGATGCAATTGTGAAGTTTTTGAGTCCTCAGCATCGCGAGATGCATGGGGAAGGTGAGTCACAGTGGGAGGATGGACAGACCCAAGGCGATACCCAAGCGGAGTATATCTTTCCTGTTGATAATCCAGAGGAGGATGGAGATTATGTAGATGCAGAAGAAAGGAGGCGGAGAAGGCAGGTCACGATTGCTGAAGCTGATCATCACAACCGTGAACGGGAGGAAGGGTGGCTCCCTGAGGCGTTAAGGGATCTATCTGAAAGTGACGAGATTGAGGGAGCCGACGAAGTTCGCAAGTTGGCCAGGGAGGCTAGGAGGGCTAGGAAGAAGGCCGAGGCCGAGGCAAAGAAGAGGGAGAAGGAGGAAGCTCGCTTGAAGGCACGGGAGGAGGCAAATGCGAAAGCAACCGCCACGAAGAGACGTTTGAAGAACTTCCCTCTGACCGCAGCGTCATCGTCAGAGCAGCCTGCTGCCGGACCATCTTCAGCATCCCCGAGAGGGTCTATATCTCGCTTAGACGAGGTAAGATTCTTTTGGAAATATTTGTGATATGCTGACGTGCTGGATATGTTACGTTCCAGTGGTCTCCGCCAGTCCTGTCCAGGCTTGTGAAGGGAAAACAGCGTGCTGTACCGTCTCCTTCCCGCTCACCCTCACGTTCCCATGATGCTGGTCCCTCACAGTCTCAGCTCCACTCGCCGGCAAGGACTCCCCCTGTGACCGACGAAAACGAGTATCACCAAGATGATGACTACGGCTACTATAATTTCTTCGACCCGGACGACCACAACTTGATCGGTGCCCAGAATGACAACCTTCATACCGACGACAATGATGCAATCGAAATACCCTCGGCATCGTCGACACCACCGCCCTCCTCATCCGCACTGCCTGACGGGGATGATCACTTAGATTTATCCGATGATCCGCCCGCCAGTGAGCCCCGCGAACAGTCCGGAACCCCTCCTCCCGAATTATCCTCCAAAGATCGCAAACGTTTCCGCCTCCTGCAGCGTATGATGCCCGCTGTCATGATAAAGAAACAGTTCGAGCAACGTGGTTCCCAATTGAAAATCCCCACCGGTACGAAACGAGTGCGTTCTCCAACCCTGTCTGACAGCAGCGACGAGCCCTTGAGACCTGGACATGCACGTGTCCGGATGGGTGCTGGTGGGCGTGATGCTGTGATTCAGGGAGATCCTGAGAGCTCGGATGTTGAAATTTTACGGGATGAGGATGTGGACCCGGAGATCGTATCACGGGTTCATCGGCGGATGTCTCCCCAACGCAGATCAAGATCGCCGGCCATCAGTATCACTTCCGGTTCCGAGAGTGGATCGGAGAGTGATGACGAGGACAGTGACGGTATGATCGACGATGCACGGATTGATGCGTGGAGCCGGAGTCGCAGACCTATGCGGGAGAAGAGCTTGATCGATTGGATGCTTACGCGGACTAGGACGGTATGCGGTGGGAGAAAGAAGAGGTCCAAGTCAAGTCGGAGGTCCCGAGGTTCTGGCGTGAAATCACGAGATGCGGGTGAAAGAAGGGATGGACGCTCAAAGCCCAAGCTCAATATTGTAACAGGCGGCGCGCGGATGGGTAACCAGACCCTTCTCTCATTTCCCACTGTTTCCCCTGACCATGACCGCCCTCATCATTCGCACCATAACAAGGTCCACAAGAGAACAGAACCAACAATGCCGACGGAATACGAGGCTAAGGCACCACGGAGGGAAAAGAGGAAGAAGAAACGCAAGCAAGCCCAGGGAGAGCTCTACAATTTCCATCACTCTGGCACGCATATCGCACGAAGGGGTTTGAGAATCGATCTGCGCGATGAAGGATTTCATCAGGCGTTGGACCCGACTTGGAAGAAGGAGATGGACAGGTGGCAAAAGAAGCCTGGATTAACGCGACAGCCTGCCTCTGCGGTTTCATCTCGAGCTCATCTCGAGGATGCTCAGTCTAAGCGACAGCGAGTCCCATTTTCACGTGTCGATTCTCAACCTCATTCTGGCGTCGGGTCCAGTCAGCACGAACGTCAGAGCAAACCGCATGTTCGGCCCCGGCCCCCACCCTCCCGCGTTGATTCGCGGCGAAGTCACGTTGACTTTGATATGCCGCCAGATCCGCTACGCGAATGGTCACCGCCTGTACGGAGGAAGGGCTATCACGACGTTCACGAGTTCATGCATGCTATAGATCAACGGACGTTATTGACCACCGTCGACTTGGGTATCGACATTTTGCCCTCAGGGATTACATTCTCGGCTGGAACATATATCGGGCGGGGGTCTC
The DNA here is from genome assembly GCA_016584345.1 of Suillus ampliporus. Lineage (NCBI taxonomy): Eukaryota > Fungi > Basidiomycota > Agaricomycetes > Boletales > Suillaceae > Suillus > Suillus ampliporus. Next base: position 29,744 of record JABCPV010000279.1, read on the forward strand.
TCCACCAGCTGATATGCCTTGTTACGGGGCATGCTCAGCCTGTTTCCCCCTCGCGATGCGTTGCTCGAGGGTTCGACCTTGGGCCTGATACATCGGCGCATATTCTTACGACTGTATTCGCACCCCTGTGCGATCAGCTCGCAGATGATGTGCTCAAAGGACATGAGTGGACTACTGCGGTTGGGAAGGATTGGGAACTCGCGATGCGAGCGGTGTGCCAGTTAGTATCGTGGCAGTGTCTCAGCATCGACGACCAGGAATTCAGCTCCCTGGAGCTCACCGTACACGAGACTATGGGTTCTTTGGTGGCGCGGGTGTTAGAGGCCGATCTTCATCACTTCTCCTTACCTGTTTGCTGGTTCGCGGTGGAGCTTGCTGCGCGTATTATGCACGCTGCAAAGACTCGGCGGGGATCATCCGAGCCCCGAGAGTTGTTCAGATTCGCGCTCTTGCTCATGCGGCCTCTGTCAGATATAGACCTCCGGGAGACTCTAGCATCGTTTAAGGAATTTGAGGGCCCTCTGGAGACCACTTCAACTCCCGTTCAAGCCGTAGAGTCGTGGATATGCCTCTTTCACCTCTTGACTAACTGCACGTCTGAGACCCTGGGCAAACAATCATCGGAGCCATTTTGGCTTTTGTTCAAACAGTTGATCCAAGACGAAGCATCCTCGTTCACCACTGCAGTCGAAGCGAGCGAGTACGTTTGGCGGAATATGTTCTCTTTCTGTGCGCTCTCTCAGTTCTCTGTGCACGGGATGTCGACATCCCTCAGTAGAATCGCACCTTCATGGGAGACAGTTTTGGCTACCCTGAAGCTCATCTCCCTCGTTTCTGATCCACAGAAGGATGCACTCACTCACTCCACATCCCTGAACAAACGAGACGAGTACGTCTCTGTCATCGCTTCTCGATGTTTCCTCCTATGGAAGCGTTGGCATTGGAGTCTCGATGATGCGATGATAATGTTCAACCGCCTCGTGGAAATCTTCCGAAGCCGCAAGTTTGCAAGCCTCCGGCACGAGCAGCCCAAATTCATGCAGTTCATGGTGCAAAGGGACATATCCTTGCTTTCGGTACAAGACAGGGGCGACAACGTGTTCGAGGTGCTCCTCAAGATGATCGTACAAGTTGCGCAGGCGGACGATACAAATGACGCGGAGAAAAAACAGCGGGACATACAGGTGAAGAAGATGCTGAACATGGTCGTCCCGGTTGGGTCGGTGGCATCGACAAGGGCCGCTCAACCGACTGGGCATGAAAGCTCTATGCTTTTCAACCGACTCAATGCTATGGCGGTCGCTATTCATCTTGATCCATCCATCTCCAACGTTCGACACCGTGTTGGGCAAGCTCGACGATGCGTCAACTTCAAAGAAGCGCATGATTTTACCAGGGCTGTGTGCATTCGAGGCATTGAACATATGTGCGCTGTTATGCGTCATCACCGTGTACAGCTTGGAGAGATCCTCAATTGGCTCGCTGAGGTTACCGGCATTTTGCTGGATGAATATCAGGAGGCGCGCGCGCTAACGAGTAAGGACAACAAGAATATCGTGAAGAACAAGACAGTGGAAATGATCAAGAGTCTGCTCACATCGATTGTTCGCATGATCGAGACATCCTCGTTGGATACGAAGGATGAGCGACAGGAGTATCCAGATCCTGCCTTTCTGGAGGGACGTGAGTGGTTGACTGATGTCGACGAGATATTTCCTGACTTTTTCTGCCTCATCAGCATGGGTGAAGGACATCTTCAGTCCCAAAAATCCTATCGCCATTGAGAATGACTCGAGTGCTGCATGCCAAGAGGTGGTATCAGCTTTTCTGGATGCTCGAATGAAGGCCTTGCCTCGACCCTCTGCACCACCTATATCACCGAACGTCGATAACCAGGAGAGTCAAGACGAGTACGACAAGTTCTTCATCGACTTGGACGACCCTGAAATCCTAGCTGCTCTTGGTGACGAGCCTGCACAGAGTTCTGGAGTGGAGTTGAAGCAGAAGGAAGAAGCAGGTTTGCAAGGTCAGTCTCATTATGCCCCTTATATTTTCCTGACAGACTGGTTCCAGGTCTGTGGACCGCTGGCGTCAGCGTTGTTCCGGGTTGTTTGTAGATATGTAGTTGACTCGCCTGCGCCAAGCAGAGTTGATAGTCGCCGTGAGACCGCTGATAGATGGATTGATTGTTGGGTAGGCGTCGGAAATGTGCTAGTTCAGAATGGATCGGTTCGTTTCCGATGTCTGCTTTGACTGCCGCTGCCACTTAGCTCTCCATTTTTTAGAGTTGGAAAAACCACATGCACCTTGGGCCTGAATCATGGGAGCGGATACCTGACCCCTTATGGCGTCGCCGGGTTGGTCTGCGATTCTGCCTCGCACTCCTCAGACTTGACTCGAAGGCTTATAGTGTAAGTCGCGTTCAAAGCTCTCATACAATAATGCTCATCGCATGAAGGCATACGAGGACTACTTTATCGAAGTCCTCCTTGCATGTACTGTTCCCTTCAAGACGACGATCGAACATGAATACGCATCCATCGTTTTTACTCTGGACGGTCTCCGACACCCACTTCTAAGGGGCGTAGTCGCTGAACCGTCTACCGGATCTTCGACATTTGAGATATCGCTAGAAGAATATTCGACAATCCGGCAGACCCTGATTGAATGTGAGCATTCATTCATCGGAGTCAAACACCCCCCTCATCGTCGAGCAGCGGTATTCGCCAATCTCGCTGAGCGTTTGCAAGATAACATAGATCCTGTCAACCACAAGTATCTTGGCTTTTTGGTTTCCATGCTCTCAGCTATGAGAGACAATTATGAAGTTCGTGCAATTGCTCTGATTTCTGATAAAGCTAATGCCTTACACACCAGAGCCTATCATCTGGGGAGGAACGAGCAAGATATGCCGAGTTTTGTCGAAAGGTTTTTCGGGCGTTGTTGAGCAGTAAGCCACTGGCATCTCAGCCACGGTTATCAGAGCTCATTCAATGGGGGAAAATAACGATGGCAAGAGAAGGTGATAACGACGGTGATCAGCCTATGGATAGCTGATTCATGTGTCTTGAGTTGACAATCAAAATCGCTCACGAATGTTGAATGCTGCTCAGACCGATGCAGTGAAATATATATGCAATACAAACAGCTGAGTATATGAACGAGTCCCCAATGGCTACCAATTGGCCAACGCAGACCTCGTGAGTGGTACGCTCTCCACTTCTCGCTCGATTTCCACTTCCACCCTCGGTCCTCCTGTATAGAAAAATGATAAGTTACTGGAAGTCCAGTTCAGAAACAACGCACTTCTCCCTGACTTGTCTGATTTCTTTCGTGGAGGCGCCTTCATTGTTGGCTTGGCTTTCCGCTTCCCAAGGGTGGTTTTGGGCGGTGGTCGATCTTCTGGTGAGCTGTCGTCGTCTGATTGGTCATCCTCACTCTCCTCTGCGCCCAATCCTTCATCTACCACATCTTCCAGATCGCTCAGATCATCATCTAGATCGCCATCTTCGTCTCCACTGAAATCACTAACAAACTCGCCTCCCTCGGCGTCCCAATCCTCCTCCATCTCCTCCTCCTCTTCTTCCTCTCCATCCGTCTCATCATCTTCCATATCCAACTCAACACCAGCATCCAGGACCTTCTCCTTTACACTCTTTTCGCGGTCGAGGATTGTCTGCCAGACACTTTCATTGACGTTGAGTGGCGCATCGCCGTATGCTTTTGATTTGAGCCGCTCGATCAGCTCCTTTTCGATAGATTTTTCAAGGTGGGCCGCAGATAGAGCTTTGCGTTCCCGCGTGGCTTCGCGTCTGTCTAACTTCTTTTTCACGCCCACGAGCTTTGGCCTGAAATAAACGTGAATGTGAATGAGTAGTACAAGGTCACAGGATAGGAACGCACTCCTGTCGTAGTTTTATACGACGCATTTTGATGAGATACTGCGTTATCTTTGTAACACGCTGTTTGCATTTGTGAATAGTGAAGTTCGGCCAATATATGAGCTCTTTGTCGATCTGGATAACGGGCGCATCGCATGTCAATTGAAAGTAACTTAGGCGTAGGGGTCAACTCACCTGCTCCAGTGCCTTGGAATAGTCTTTTGATAATTCAATCTTCTCCCACATCTTCGAAGGTGTATGTGCCCGCTCGATCGTCTTCATATACAGATATAGCACACCTGGGTGGACATCAATCATGATGTACGACATGGGATCAAGTAGACTTGCCTTCTTTCTCCCTCACCGTCGCATACCGCGAGTTCGCAAGTGGACATGACTGCCGTGTACACAGACCCGTGACATTGTACTCATTCCGGCAGAAATTCTGAGTAACAGTCCTGTATGTAGGATGGGTAAGGTTGTACAGGATTCATCATGGCGGTGAACGTACTTGACTTTGTAGGAGCAGAATTCATGGCCGATTACAGACCATATCACGTCGTCGCTCTGCATTTTTGGATTGGTACGGTGTCCGAAACGCGGTCAGATGTGAAGGACATTGACGAAGTCGAAAATTATCAGTAATCACGTGATGTCCGTACCTTTGACGCGCGCTCCTTGAGTTTTGACAGTCACCGAAGTACTGACATCATAGTCTTATGATGATTGCAAAATATTAAGGCATTGAATATTTTTTTGCTCTTTTCGCAGCGCAAAATTTTCATGTAGTCGGTGCATTGGACAGTCACAAATGACTGAGTACAAAACTTTCACTGCTATGACCCCTGGCTTTCAGGAGCACCGTCCTTCGTGTCATCCCCGCTATACGATTCCACATTCATGTCATTCAGTCCAAGGTCTTCATTCTGCTGCCACGTTCTCTCGTATGTAACGATCTCCATGTTCGGATCTGGATCAGGTGCATATAGATTCTGCACGTGTGAGTTCGCCAGGGGGTCGTCAAGGATCAAGGTGAATGGTATCTCGGCGTTCTTGACCTAATAACGACGACCAAGATGAGAACCGTGTGGCACTAACAGGAAGAGAAAACACACCTGCTTCAGTTTTCTCAAGAACTCCTGGAACTCGGCTCTGTCGTCGACATCTATGACCCCAGCATCTCCCGTGTTAAATACTTTCTCAGTGAGTTCCTCGTATACCTGATTTAAAATGCCTTCTAAAGTCGTGAAACGTCCGCCTAGCGTGCCGGGGTGGAGATCGAGGTCTATCTCCGGTATGCTGAGACCACTCGTATCGCTCTAAGGACACTCTGAGTCAGAAGAGCTCAGAGAAAAGAGGAGAAAGGGTGTGCTTACCTTAAGTATGTCTCGGCTCAGGTCGTCTCTATCTTCAACTTTTAACGTGATCCGCCTGCCAAGCTCAGAAATTGCAGCCCCTGACTTGATCTCATTGTCCCGATAGCCGCAGTCTTCGCAGTTAGTTGACATTATAAGGGTATCCTGCAGAGGTTGTCAGGAATGCGGATTCAGTGTGCCTTTGATACGGACCTTAAAATAAGGGATGGAAACTTTCTTCATACGTGTGATGAGAGGACGTCCGCAACGCGAGCAGATTCCAGGGAACTCGAACACTTCCTCGTTCAGGCCCCCTGATTGCTGTTCCGCCTCGTCTTCCGCATTTTCTCCCGTGTCTTCCGCAGGAGGCGCCAATCCAAGCTGCCGATTCTGCTCAAGCGATCGTTCATATGTGCGCATGTTCCACTTCAGATCGGACATGCTACCCACGAACTCGAGGAACGAATTCCCCGATGGATCGTCTAGGGTAATAGTGATCGCCCGTGTGACTGGATCCTCTTTCGAAAGTTCTCTCTTCTCCGGCCTGTCCTTTCCTTCATCATCCTCTCCTTCTTCGTCATCAGCAATGATCTCCTTGAGACCATCAATAATTTCCTGGATCTTAGCGTAGGCATTCTCATCCTGGATGCGTCTAAGCGGCTGCTGTACACTGAGATCTGCAACAATGTCCCGGAGAAGACCCTCGACAGTTGTAAGCTGCCCACGGGAGGGCGGAAGAACCAGCTGAAATTCGGGGATGTTGATGCTACACGACTCCGAGCGGATGAGCTGACGGTCAAGATCACCGCGATTGAGGACTTTTACTGTGTACATAGTGCCTTCGGCTGTCTCAGAGATACAATGTTAGGAGGTAAGGGAAAGGAGAAAAACGAATGCGCACATCTAATCTTCCCCGCCGACTGAATCTCATTGTTTGAGTGGCCACAATGTTCGCAGCGGAAACTCATCACAATCACTTCCCGGAAGAATGGGATTGATGTGAGCATCATTCGCGTTACTCCCTGACGAAAGTGAGTATTATACCAGCAGCCATTGAAATGTTAGTGAATGCACCTGCTCGCCACATTGCATGCAAAGAGATTCGATTTCCTCGAGTGGTCTAGCGTCTATATCTTCTTCATCTCCTGCATGGGTTTTGTGGACAACGTCTGCGATCAGAGGGAAGAGTTCGGGTTTTTCTTCAGTTTGAGCCATGTGCTAAAAGGTTGGATGGTAGAATTCAATCCCAACTAATTTCATATTTCATACACAAGATTTTAGGAGATAAGATAAGATCCGTCGAGTACTTAGCGCTTAGCATTGCGGAGCTCCAATCATGTTTCAATCACATCATGGCACTCATAATTTCAAGACCTACGGACTCTCATGAACACGGCGTTTTCTTCCAGGGACGTTCAAAGAGGTTCAAAGGCATTGATTATGCCGCTTACACTGCACACTCCATGATACGGAGGATACGAGTTTCATAATTAATTATCCATGGATGAGAACGAGAAGGATGTAGTCATCACCGATCGATAAAATGTAGTTTCTAGTCCATGTTAATATCATGATAGTGAAACTGAAACACCTGGGGGACGTCCACAAAACCCCTCTAGCAGCGGAAACACAACCGATCGCCCCCATGTTCCCCGGTATCAGGCTGCGTTGTTGCGGATTGCTGGTGTATCGGGGTTTAATGGAGGGTCATGGTCTTCACCACGTATGTAGTCATCGTTGGGGCTTGGAGCACCCGGCACAGTATTGCGCTATAAATTTATCCATGAGACATCAGAGACACAGGGATAGACATCAACCGAGCGCACCTCGAGACCCCTGGGCATAAGCAACATCGACGACATGTGGTGCTGCATTTTCGGGCTGCGAGGTTAATAGGTGTCGTAGACGGGCTTGGAAGGTGGGTGGAGCAGTGGTAGAGGACTGGGTAGTGGGTGGTGCCGGTGGAGGGGCTGGACGAGGGGTCCTCGTCACAGCGAGCCTGAGTCGCTTTAAGCACCCCGGGCGTTGCTGAGGTCGTTGTGAGGAAGTTTGAGAATGCTGTAACGAATGATGTGAGTGAGAAACACGAAGGATACGCTCTTACACGCACGTCGTGCGCTCCCCGGAAGAAATCAGGATCCGTTTTGTAGCCATCTTGATCTTTCCCGGGGATCTCCATCTGGATAACGGTCAGTAACGAAAGGAACGAGGAAGGGAGTACATACGCGAAGAACACGGTCATCGGGCGCAGCGAGTGCGCTGCATTCTTGCTTGAACGCTGAGTGAAAATGGGGTGAGGATTTTAGCATGGGGCATGGGGTACTGTTACTGAAGACTTGCCGTTGGACCAATCGAGGCAGCTGGTTTTCGTAGTTTCATCGATAATGTCCATCATGTATCGGTGTGATTCGAGGGCTTCTTCAACTTTACCTGCCGAAAGGAAAGCTTGGCACCGTTTCTGGTGTGCAGTCAGCTCCAGGGACTCGAGGTTCCACCCAAAGAGCTGCAGAAAGCGCGCAGTTAAGCATGAAAAGCATTTCTAGTTCCATTCTATCGACGTACCACTACGAATTCCTCGTATATATCAGCAATGGGCAATTTCAATGAGAAAGCGGTGGAGTTGACAGCGGCGGTGAAGTGGTTGGCAGCTTCGTCGTGGCGTGCGCTATCCGAGGCATCGATACCGAGCTGAGCGCGTAGATATGCCTAATGTACAAAGTTGCGATCAGTTCTAATGCCTGAGGTGAGGTGCATGATACTCACTTCCACGACATGACAGGCGAGCGTGTCAGCATTCGGAGAAGCGGCAGCTAGCTCTTTGACAAGCAGCATTGCCTCTTCATGTTGATGTGCATTAAACAGTGCAATAGCCTGAAATACGCGATGAAGGAGAGAGTAAGCAAGACAAATTTGACGTGCCTTGATCAAGAGAAGAAGATGAATGGTTTGTGAATCTTTGTTCGTGAACGTGAACGCGATGTCAAATGCTGTTCTCGCGTCCTGGACCTGCCCTTTTCCGCAGAGGGCGATGCCCTTGGAGATATAGCCTGTCAATGAGGGTTGTATGTTGATGGACTATGTCACGATGAAAGTGAGTCTTTCGTAAGGAGGCCGTGATGGGTCAGACCTTGATTGCATCATCCAGTGCGTGGTCCCAGTCGTGTTTTCGCGCCATAATGAATGAGTGATTCGCATAGGAGTCACAGTTGCTGACATTGGAGTCGATCTCTTGCGCGAGTAGCTCTTGAGCGGAAAGCAAATCCCCGGTTATGCATCCATTGCGGGCCTTCATGTTCATAGTGATGATCTGTATGAAGTATGCTCGGATTGCGTTATAAGAGTCACAGATTAAAACGTGCCTTTGAATAAGGATACTCGGGTAGTGCCCACTCAGAGATCATCTTGTCGTAACCTCCACCGAGGATGTAATTACCGTCCATGGAGAAAGTGACACATTTCGTCGAAAATGAGTGCTGGAGGATGGCGATGGTTCGTCGATCTGAGAGCCGCCAGAGGTAGACATGGTTGTCGTCAGATGCGGAAGCAATGAGTGTGCCAGCAGGATTAATGGCAATGGCATTGATAGAGTGAGTATGACCTGTCCAGGGATCATCGACCTGCTGCCAGGTTGATGTATCCCACTCCCGTATCGTAGGATCTTCGTCATCGCCGCCTGAGAGAATGCGTGTGCCATCAGGGGTCCATGCGAGTGACTTGTTGTATGATTTGTGACCTTCCAAGATTGTGACACATTCCCTGGCGTCTGTATTATAAATTTGGACATCTTCGACTGACGAGATGGCAAGAAGTTCGCCAGACGGCGAATATCGAACGCAGTTGACGTAATCACACTTGATTGGATTTCCTTGGAGCTGCCATGTTTTGGTGCACCATAGCTTCGTCGTTTCATCCCATGAACCAGTGGCGAGCACTGTTCCATCGGGAGAAAAGTCCATCGATGCGATCCAACTGCAGTGAGCTTTGATAGCTTGGGTGAGAGGTTCCCCAGTTTCTCCGTGCCAGGCGATGACCTCTCCCCCAATATCACCGCTTGCTATCATTTGCCCGTCTCGTGATACTGCCAATGCCCGCACCTCATTTCTATGCCCCTCCATCTTCTTCAATACAACACCTGTCTCCAAGTCCCACAAACGAAGTGTCTTGTCTTCCGAGCTGGTGACCATACGTCGTCTGTCGGGGAAAACTGCAACTGCGGTTATGGCCCTCTCATGGTCTTTAAACTCTCGAAGGGGTGTAGTGCTTGGAATGACCTGCGACATTTTACTGGAGGTTGATGGCCGATGGGGTAGACTTGGTGGAGGGATTGTGGGTGTCTTGCTCTAAGCTGCAGAGGTGCGGGTATCGGCATTAATTATTGCATTAACCTGCCTCGTGTTTTCATAGACGCCCAGGCCCCAGACATCAGGTTGTTCGCTCCCCAACCGCTTCCCCACATCAACGCCGCAGAAAGAATGCTCCCCGTCAAGTATCACCCGCCCCTTCCTCGTCAGTATGACCCCCTGCGCCTCTGCACATGGTCCTACTTGCAGCCCTCAGTTTGTCAGCGGCTGGGTATGCGAGTGCGTGGGTAGTGGCTCGTTTCTATGCCATCTATCCTGGATGGCCGCCTGAATCGTGCCTCATTTCTCATGTCGAACAGCCACTCCGCATGTCACCAAGCAACCTGTCCGGACTGTCACAGTTTGTGTGCGTCGTCCCCCTAGTCACCATCTCTTTCAAAAATGAGATGTATTTGGCTTACTTGTAATATCACCTCATTCGTCCCATCGACTCTCGAGATCTGCGTGTGCATCGGATGCAGCCAAACTCTTCTTGCGTCTCAGACTACTACTGATCCTGCGACGGAGGAGTTTCCACCTTCTAAGGCGCATTATATCCAACACTTATGTGATGTTCAAGGGTGTTACCGCCTTTCTTCCAACACTTTGCTTGTCGGTCACCTCAGTCCTCAGCTTCGCCGACTCCCGGCCCAACTAGTTTTGGTCTTTCTCATCTAGTAACCCTCCTCCCAAATCCATCATCACTGGAACTCTGCACCATACGAGTACCGGTGCAACGCGGTCGTCAATTCTACTAACCTAGCCAGGCTCTCACCTGCGTTCTATTATTGACCGACTGTAACTGTGGGTGTTCGAGAACGCCGTCTACCACGAGATCGATGGATCCATTCCATGGATCACCAGGAACCCAAGTGAGCATCACGACATTCCCTTTCGTAGAAAGGAACTCTGATTTTTTGTCGTAGATCTTATGTTGGACACGTACATATGTGCGCGCCAGGTGGTCATAGCTTTGATGAAAAACCTCGAAACTCGACAGCGCCTTGATATGAAGGACGGGTATCTTCTTTCGATTGGTCTAGCGCCGATGCCCCCCCCAACTCCAGTATAGGTTTTATCGACAACGTCTGCATTCGGAGGGAAGAGTTCGGGCTTTTCCTCAGTTTGAGCCATGTACTGAAATGTTTTGTAGATGGTGGAAATCGTAACTAAGTTTATACGTGATCCAGATTTCATCTGCGAGTGAGATAATCCGTCGAGTATTATCCATCAGTGCAGCTATTCTATAAGTATTCGGGTATGATCGCAAGCGGTCAGACACAGTCATTAAAATCAGTCCTCCGAATGTGCATCAGGATCCACGCCACCGTCGGGGTCCGTCAACGCCTCTTCATGCCCATCCCAATCAACGTCTGTAACGAATAGCTGAAAAAGCTGCACCTCATCATCCTCCAGATTCCTGCACTTCGCTAGTCGGAGTTTGTGTATACCGACACCATGGTCGGCTCGCATTGTGACAGTGTCTTGAAAATCTCTCACTTCGTCATATCCGAAGTCAATATTCTCGAGCTCTAGAGCATGGAGCAAGGGATACACTATATCTGAGCTGTGCCCGCCTCCACTCTGGAGTGCAGCAATTAAGCCTCCAATGGGGGTCCTGGTCAGATGGATACTTTTGAGCTCCGGAAGATCGGCAGACCCTGCACGCCAGAAATCTTCTGGGAGATCAAGGGTCGATGACATGAACAAGCTGTGAATGTTGTGATGCGGGACCATCCGGCACATGTCAAATATGATGGCTGGGTTCCTGGTGGATTTATCGCATGTGAATTGAATCGAGAGTTGTATATCACAGTCATGGGGGTTCCACAAATACTCAGATTTGAATGCCATCGACGTGCAGAATTGGACACCAAATGTATCATGCAAAAGGTTGGCACGCAATGACCGAATGATGGGAACTGATTCGTTAGGGACCTTGTACATGGCCGAAAATAATTTGGAAAAGACTTCAGGGCTTCCGTCTTGTGCAAGCTTTAGAGCGATCCCAACATCATCCGGAAGGAGAAGATGTGAGAAGAGAGATGTAGCAGTTTGGATGGTCCAGGTTTCCAGCACTATACCTTTCAACCGAGTAACTGGGACTTGGTCGAAGAGCTCGGTGTCCTCGGAAATGATGGACGGCAGGTCAAGCATAAGCTGCTCCAAGCCAGGCATATGCCTCAGACCTGACAGGAGCTCCGACAGAGTAGGATGAAAGTTAAATGCTATTCATCTCACATCTAGAGTTTGAAGCCCGCTGAAAATACACAATGTCCAGCTGAAATGGCATTGCGTAAGCTCAACGCTCCGAAGTTGGGGTGCTCGTCCTTGAAAAATGTCCTCTGATATGGGCCCGAACATGCGTCGGCGAAAAATCTTCGTGACTGAAAATTTGAAAATTTGAAGCAACGGTGCAGGCTGCGATGATAAGCAGTCCAAAACGCGATTGACATCCCTTTGGAATGAGCACAATTGGAGGACTTTGATTCGAGGCAACTGTGAAAGAACTTGCTCCATGGATTGTTCCAGCGAGTCCGGTGCACTGTACGTGACTACCAAAGCAGCTTTCTTCGACCTCTCAAGCATGATAGGTACCCAACGAGAAGAGGCGCAGTTGATGTATGCCCAAAGAGTCGGGCACTCGAGGGCGACTTGACGCCAGTGCCTGCAGACGTGTGTAACTATCATTGAAGTAGGAGCACAACAACGTCTAGGTGGGTTCGTATAACGATTGAAAGTCTCCTCTTCCATGATGGACGTGAAGATGGTTACGAGAATATCGGATGGAAGGGAAGATATCCAGGCGAGAGCATTCCTGCGAGAGCGAAGGACGCGCAAGGACTCGGCCAACGCAGCAATGTCTTTGTCGATGTAGGTGCGACACTGCTCGACGAGCGCATTCCTGCTTCTAGGAATCACATCAAGGGAGGCGGAAAGCGTGCTCATATAGAGGAGCGCAGCGGTCAAGCTTCCAACGCGGGCGCCGATCAGATGGATACTTTCCAGCTCTTTTGAGGCTTAGAGCGATCCTGATATCAACGGGAAGGATTAGATGTGAGAAAAGAGATGTAGCGGTTTCGGTGATGCAGGAATACAGTGCGATACGTCTTAACCGAGTAAGAGGAACTTGGTCGAAGAGCTTGGTATTCTCTTTGTTTATGGACAGCTGGTCTAGCATAAGCGCTCTAAGCCAAGCATGTGTCTCAGAACTGACAGGAGCTGCGACATGGTATGACTAGGGTTAATGCTATTCGTCTTACATCTAGAGTTTGAAGGCCACGAAAGACATACGACATACAGGCATTGCATAAGCTCAATGCTCCGAAGTTGGGGCGCTCGTCCTTGAAAAATAGTGCCTGATATTCCAAGGAGAGAATATCCTACGACCGAAAATTTGAATGCTTGAAGCAACGGTGCGGGCTGCGATGATAAGCAGTCAAAAATGTGGCTGGAATTCTCTGAGGATGAGAAAAACAACTGGAGGAATTTAATTCGAGGCAACTGTGAAAGAACTTCCCGCACGACTATCGCAGAAGCAGGAAGGCGGGCGACCCTATAACTCTCAAAAGTCTCCTCTTCGAAGACGAAGATAATTGAACCTCGGGTGGAAGACAAGATATACAGACGAGAGAATTCCTGCGAGAGCGAAGAGCACGCAAGGACTCGATTAATGCAACTATATCTTTGTTAAGGTGGGCGCGAAACTGCTCAACGAGGGTGGTCCGCTTCTAGGAATAACATCTAGGGAATCGGAATGTGACATCATGGTCCAAGGACCTTAGGAGTAATCAGTCGGGTCCATACGAAATCTCATTCAGAACAATTACCTCTCGTTGTCGAAGACTCAAGAGGCAGCTGGGTGCAAATTCGGAAAACTGACTCGCGTCAGCTCAGTACCAAACCAGTGTCCCTGTGACCTTCAATCGTGAGGTGTGAGTTTCGAATTCAGCCAGTTCTTGCGAACGGAAAGTAAAATGTTGAGAAGAGAAGGAAAGTTTGCTTTTGCAACATGCTGAGTGCTCCGGTACTTACTCCGCTCTCCACTGGTTGCTGACCTAATGCAGAGGCTGCATCACGTCGGACATCCTTTACTATTTTTTCGCGCGCTTCGAAGAGAGCTACAATATTGTAAGCACATTCAGTAAAAAATATTACTCCTGGACTCATGTGGCGCGTTGTACATCGACAAGTGATTTTCTTGGTAGTTGTGCATTTTCCCACGTAAGGATTGTTGGGGGTCCTTGCAATGTAGGTCCAACCTCAACGTTCAACGATCATCTGTACCCCAGTCTACCCTACGATGAGGCTCTCTGCTCTGGCATGTGTCGCATTGGCACTGCGATCTGTTTCTTCCAGCAACGTTGAAGAAAATACCTGTTCCTGGGAAGAACGTGTGCCAGAGACAGCCGCCGGCGAGGGAGGTATGTCGCATTCTCGTCCTTTTATGATGAACTTTGTATTTAACCAGGGCAATGCCGCAAAGGATGGGGACTCATGAAGTGTGAGTGCAGCTGTTTTTGAATCTGAATCATTTACTAATGTCAAAAATTATCAACAGCGTTTCTTGACAAGCCATTACAGGTCGCGGGTGCATTATACGACCACGTTGATAACCTACTCAGTCATGAAGGCACTGCCTATGACCTGACAGGAAAATTTGATTCTTTGGCTGTTTCAGCAAACATGCTGTACGATGGATTGTACTTTCCAGACATGGGAAACGTATGGGACAAAATCACAGAGCTCGGTCCAGATATCCAAGGATATCCAGAAAAACTTTACCATCATGCGATGGAAGTCTATCCCTCCGAGAAGATCTCGGAATTCAGGGAGTCTGTAGATAGCGTCGCCAGCACAGCTACCACGCTGCACCAAGCCTTCAAAGGAGCCGCAGAACAACGTGGGATTCCTCTCGACTCAGTATCAGAAGAACTTGGAAATATGTTCCGTGCCCTATTTGAAGAGCTTCAAGAGCAATTTCCGCCGCCCGGGGAAGCTCCCAGTCATGAGAATCGTATGGTCATGATCACCACGGTTCTTGACCGCATCGAGGAGAGTTTTCTACAGTTCATCATCAACCGCGGAATGAGCGAGGAACCCCTGAGAAGTCACTCCAATTCTCTCAAGTCTGGTGTTCAACATATTTTAGTGACCATTGGTACGTCATGAGTATTTGACCGTTCCGGATCGTTGATGAGCTAATATTAAATGATACAGGGAACTCTTATGAAGAACATCCCAAGTTCGCGTGGATTCTCTGGTGCATTTTGATTCTGGTTGTCATGCTATTTGCGTGGCGGATTCTTCTGTCAGCTCCCTGTATATTTGGGTTTGGGCCATTGGGACCAATTAAAGGTACGTTTTGGTATGGTTGCGGCGCGAAGCAGCCCATCGATATGATGTTTTTAGGTACACTTGCTGCGTGGTTGCAAGCATGGTTGTTTGGCCCCGCCGTCCCGGCGGGTGGCTGGTTTGCGATGCTTCAGCGCCTAGCCATGAAAGGCGTTAAGTGCCTTTAGAGCTAATACTTTTCTGAATATCACGCCATATTACTGACAACCCAGTCCGGAAATTCTTTAGTTGACTACGTAGGTGTTGTAAGCTGTGTCTAGGGCAAGATCGATAGCAAGGAGTTGTTGGCCTACTTGAATTTGATGGTAGTCATTCAGGATGTTATTGACCGACCATTGATTCCTAGTGGTCATATGGAGCAAGACTGGCGAGACCGTCGTTTGAAATAGTTAGAGTCTGTTCGGCCAGGACAACTTTGCCCAACTTTGCCCGATTTCAAAAAAGCAAGTATCATTAAGTAAGCACGGAGCTTGAAACTGATGTCACGCTGATTAGCGTTCTCAGTCGAAAATGCGTGATCGTGACTGGGGTCGGAGTTCGAATCACAGAGGCGGGATCACACTTTGCGCTCCAAGACTTGTCCCAGGCAGGCCCCGAATCACGGTTTTTCGCCCTCGATCACGGTTTCGGCCAGGTGGGATCACACTTTTCGTGGAGCTGATCACGGTTCCGATCACGGTTTTTTGGTGGGCAGGAGAAGTCTTCTCCTCGGGGATTTCCCGGCGGGGCGGGAGCACGACCTTCCCGCTCCCGAGTCCTTCGCTCCTAGGGTAGCGACTCTCCAAGGCTTGGTACGTTCCGTCCCTTCGCGAGGAATCGCACTCACCGTTTCCAGCCCTCCTGACTGCTATCAACGTTTTGCAACTTGAACTAATCATCCACCAGGCCCCTTCCGTCCCTTCGCGAGGATCCCCAGCAATCCGAATCGCACTCACCGTTTCAGCCTGCCTGACTGCTATCAACGTTTTGCAACTAATCTTTCGCCTGACTGCTATCAATGTTTTGCAACTACTAATCATTCGCCAGGCCCCCAATTCGTGCGTCGCACTTTTACCATTATCGTGTAAGAACGCTCATTCTTTTTTGCAGAAAATATCCGAACAATACACGTGCGTTCTTCACTAATAAACTCCTCGAGGCCTTGAGACGTGGAAGCTGGCGGAAGGAGATTCATTTCACGGTACTAGACTGACATTAGATAGATTACATGGTCACTATAATAGCTGGCAGGCAGAAAACAATTTATTCAAGGAGGAACAGAACACATTAGATTGGCTCGAGTTCGAGGGGCAGAACCGTGGCTCGCCCTCTCTCACGTGTGCGACGTGTCAGTGCTAGCAGCAGTCATTTGTGCCCGTTTCTTCTTAGGCTGAAGTTTGGAGTGGAATTGTGGGACTGACATAGAGCCGCGCTGCTCATCCAGAATTCGAACGGCTTCTGATGCATGGTTGCCGGCGTCCATCGTGGAGTTGATGTGCGTGATGAAGAACATGAATTGCGACCACTGTCGCCTCACCTAAAATCATGTTGCAGATGAGAGAACAGCAAAGGAAACAGAGGCCACTCACATTGTTGTCGTTGTGTGGTCGCCAAGTCTGACGGCGCCCTTTGCGAGTCGAGCGGTCCTTTGTTCCTCCCCACTCTTGTTCGATGAGCTGGAGGGGTGGCATTTGACCGACACCGTCAATGATCGTGCCCTCGTGCCAAGCGGCCCAGAGTTGTTTGATGGTTTGGTATCCACCAAGGTTGCGAGGATGCCAGCAGGCCCAAAGGAGGGATGGCTGCTTCACCATCTCAAAGATGGAGCTCCAGCTGCAGTTTCGAGCCATGAACTGAGGGAACTGTGGTACAGACGCAGTGACGGGGTCGCAGAAGGCCTCGGCTGATGGAATGATGAGATCGCGACCCGAATGGAAGTCGGGAGGCGTTGTCGGCGAGAGAGGCAATACGTGGAAGGAGCAGCCACCATGGACGACAGTTACTGGACTCATGATGGGCTGCAGATGTGGTGCAGATGTCAAGCCTTCAGCAGCACGAGCTCCGCACCTACCAGTCTGAGGTGCCGGAGGAGGAGGGGGATGCCAGCCGGCATCTCCTTGTTCTGCTGCTGGGCAAACATCAGCACCTGCAGCAGACATGGCACCACGGCCAGCATTGGATGCAGTCACAGGCGAAAATCTGGCTCTGTCGCAGTTCTTCCATGGAGAGAGTGGCTCCGTCCGTCGAAGAAGCTGGTTGCAATGGGAAAGCACGGTGTTTATGGTGGTATCCGACTGGCGCTGTGAGTTTGCGAGAGACACAAAGGCACTTTGCGTGGCAGCCTCTGCAAACGAACTGCTGATGGAAAGGTCAGATTGTGCAGTGGCCTCGAGAGCTTCCCTGGCCCTTGGCCACTGCTGAAGGAACATCTTGGCCTTGCTGGACTGCATGACCTGCAGCCGTTTCAGAAGGGCAGAGTCCGGGAACGAGTGGTGGATTGCAGCAACGACCTTGCATGAAAAGATGAGTATTAGACTTAGAGACCACTTTTCGGTGGCCTTGCTCACCCGCCAGAAGTAGCTACGGAGGAGCTGCAGTAGCTCAAGGAAGTTGACAGTGCCGTAGTTGATGTTGGGTTCCTGTCGGAGATTCGCCAGAGCATCCTCAGCAAAAGGAAATATTTGCATCTGTAGCTCGGCTGGGACATCAGTTGTTGCCCATGGAACATTGTACTGCTCCCCGACATAGAACCCAGCCAGGGCACAGACAGCCTGTCAATAGTAGAGCAAAAGGTCGAATTCACGTTACACAGCCCACAAAGATGCGGACTTACTGATTTCGGGATCTTCGCAGCGTACGTCTCACGACGTGTGTTCCCCTCCCAGTGGCCAATGGCATCGACTTCATCGGCGTGTACCCTAAAGGCTGTCAGGCGAACTAGGTTCTCGAAGAACATGCCAAAAATCACAGACCCCATGTCCTCCATCATGCTCGGCATCGTACGGCGAGCAAGATGCAGCTTCTTCTTCGACGTGATTGTTGTCGGGCCCAGCATGGTCGTGTACATCTTCCGGAGAGCATCACCACTCGATGGCTGTCCGACGTGCTTTCCGAACATGAGTTTAACCTATGCGGAGCCCTCAGCACAGCAACTCTTATATATTGATCAGAAAAATGACCTGACCTCACGCCATGTGGCCGACCGCGACCAGTCCCAGCCATTGACCTTGCTCATCAGGCCCTCTTGATCGAATTGGTAATGAAGTGAGATTGCGAGGGCCCCGATTGGGCACTTCAGCGGGTCCTTGTGCGGGAGCACAAAATTGTAGTCAGGCTCTTGTTTCTACAGGCAGGTAAAAAAAAAAAGCAAGTTGTAAATACACCAGAACTCAGCCTGTGAGATCACAGCTGCTTACGCCAGGCTTCGCGACCTTGGTCTCATGGTAGAGTGACAGAACCCCAAAAAAGAACTGCCCACTCCCACTTCTCCTCCCGTCAGCCGTCGTATAGTCCGGAACAAAGACTTTGTATGGCTGGATGCAGGATAGCGGAAGATTGACGAGCTCGTCACCCCGGTTCAATGTGGTGCATTGCCATGTCCAACACTGATGAGCCTTGATGACAGACGGCACTGATGGAGGCCAACAGATGGGTGGTTATTGGTGCGAGCGCGATGACAGAGGGACTTACATTGAGTGAGGGTCGTGAACACGGACTTCTTGACCTGCTCGAAATGTTCGGGAAATAGGTGGGAGTCCAGGATTGTGTTCTCCGTGACATCAAAGTCTTCACGCCTGGAAGTGAACATGAACGTCAGTAGAAATCCGCTAATAAATGCACAGAAACTCACTCGAGGCGGAGGCGTTGTGCTTGAACCATCAGTGCTTTGTAGAAGTCCAGATACGTGGGGTGAATGCTGGTCGTGCCTGCTCGAGAGACATATTATCATCGACCTGGCGGCGTCGAACCCGACCAAGCATTGCCATTGTCTTCTTGAGGGAGCTCTTGATATTTCGGCCAGCAGCAAAGGGCACCAGCAGCAAAGGGCACTGATGAGCACGGTGCATATGATTGGAAAGAAAACTCACTGCAGACAGAGATCCATTTGCACGATCTTGTTCGCCACCATTTCGGGTGAGCAGTTTGCGGGTGCCGGTGTACTTCAGGTACTCGATGATGTGGTGTGCGTCGATGATCACATCCGGGACTTGTCCCGATGCAATTGCGATGGTCAACCAGCGCTAGTTAGCAGGAACATCAGATTGCGGCCACCAAAAATGACATTATTCGAGATTTACCTTCCATATTGTGAGGACACTTTTCTCAGTTTGCTGTCCACTTTTCCGGCCGCGTGCTCATGATAAATTCGTCAACCTTGCAATGACCGTCAGTTGGCATTCCAGTTCCAGGAGAACACGCAAACACTGACCCATGCTCTCGCGGTGTTGATTGCATCATGCGCTGGCCTGGCAGCAATGCCCACAATCAGTAAAAGTTCGAGCTCACGGATCACGGATCACGATGCTTACCACTTGCCATGAACCAGCAGTTCCTCGTCATCTTGACCGTCCGGGAGCATGTTCGCACCAGCATCGTCGATGTCGTCTTCTATGCGGCTGCTTTTCGCCACCGTCAAACGCATCTTGGAATGAGCGAGCGAGCTGGCTCGCATCGTGTGCAGCAAGGGTGTTGACTCTCGTCAAGCCCCTGGGTGGAGACGATGACTGTGGCGGGGGCCATCAGGCCCCACTGTAGATGGTGCCAGAGGGGCTGGATTGGAGTGCTGTGAGGGGGGAAGGGGTGATGAAGACGAAAAAAAGAGACAACTTCCACACATGCACGCACCTTTGGCATGCCTGGGGGGCCGCGAGCCGTGCCACGAGGTCGGCCTTCCTTCCTTGTGTGCTCAGGCTCTGCTCACGGCACAACTGCTGGCAGTTGCCTTCACACCGTCATTTTGCTGTTGACGAACATCCGTCATCAGCATCAACATGTTTTAGGGGTGAGGAATCCCACTGACCTGGTAGTACACGTCTCCTCTGGACTCACTGCGCGATGGCATGGTGTAGGGATTAGCATGCGAGTCATCAGTACCAGTAGATACAATGAAATTTGAAACTGAAACTTGTGTGATGAAGCTCACCTCGTTGACGGTGGGATGGCCGACTTCGCACAGGTCCGAGTGCTGGTGATGGCGTGTTGTGATTGGACAGCGCAAGTAAGGCGGGATCGATGGCATCATTGTTGCCGCGGTCAACATCCATTGCCAGTGGATGGGCCATGAAGAAAAACGTGTCGGCGTGGAGCAACGATAGCGCTGGGCTGTTGGGCGTGAGACGAAAACGACGACGACGACGGTGGTCGTTGACACGCGTACCTTTCGCTTGAGCCGCGCCAAGGGCGGGATTCCTTCCCAAAAAGGACATTTCTGGTCAATTCCTGGGGAATTAGAAAAGTCACGCTTCGACTGTGATTTTGCCTGCCAATCACGCACCTAAAAGTGTGATCAGCCGCCAAAACTTCTCCTGGGTTTCCATTCTCACGCAAACGGTCGACCGTTTTTTCAAAAGACCGACTGACCGTTGGGACCGTTTCAAAAATCACGTGAGATGTTGACGGTCACGTGACCCGATCGAAGTTTTCACTTACAAGTCAGTCGGCGAGGGCGTCAGAACACGCCATTCGTAAACGACGAACATGCACGACGGTGCTGTCTCCAGCCTTTCCAGTGACCAGACCACCCACACCTGTTTAACTTCTCTTCCCCTCTGGGCGCTGAAGTGAGTGAGTTCAAGTTGAAGCAGCGCGAGAACACGAGTCGACAATGGCATTGTGTTGGACTCTCGACTCGACAATGGTGACGTGAAGACGGAGACAGACAGAGACGGAGACAGAGACGGACGGAGAAGGCAGGAACGGAACGGAAATGGAACAGGGGGGGGTAATTAATTAATTAGTAGAGGGGAGAAACTCGTAGTCCAATCATCAAAGAGAATGGGACGCGAACTTTGTGAATCGAATGTGCGAATTGGAACTGGGAAGAGCTGGTAAACAGTCGAGTGACCAACAAGACGAATCCGCGACCACAGAACGAAGAACAAAAAAAGAGCTGCTGCCGTTCACAGCTTCTGCAAGTAGTTAATCCTCAGCCACTCCTCGCCGTCGTGAGAGACAATTCGGTCGCGGGAGTGGTTGGGTCGGTGACGAAGCCCTTGAAAAGTCGAAAAAGCACGGTATCGTCCGACTCGTGAACTGTGGTGCGTGAGATCAGCAGCTTCGAGAATGCTTCCGTTTCAAGCAGGTCTGTCTCTCCTGGTCCCTGCATGAAGACATGCTTCGTAAACACGCTGGACAGTCGCCAGGAA